>MCJB01051872.1:0-26161 GCA_002018475.1 Nicotiana obtusifolia
ATCTTGCAAGTAAGGCGCCGAGGACGTCGCCAACTCAGGTGGGGGAGAATGTCATGGGCGACTTTCCAGCCATGCCCCATGACCCCTTGGACGCACCCCGTGGCGTCCCGGCAAGCCTCCCAACGCCTCGCGCCACGGTCGGCCCCGTGGTCTTGGCCGCTCCAAGTGACATGCGCGCAAGCGCCCCTGTCGCCCCACTGACAGCCAGCGCCAATGCCAGCCACAGGCAGATGCGACTAGCGCCGCGCGCGCAGACAACGCCGCGCGCGGACCCTGAGCTGAATGACACAAGTTGCTGCTGACGGACTAGTTTCTACCTTGTAGAAAACTAAGTCCCTTTCTTTGTAAATATAGAATAGATTTACTTTATTTTATTTCAGTATGATTTTACAGCTTTCTTAGGTCTACTCCTGTAACTTTGGTTTTTTTATTTTAAGCATTATTAGGGGGGTATCAGCATTCAAACTTTCAAACAAGCAATCAATTCTCTGTACTGGTGTCTCACCCCCTCGACACCGCGTAGCTTTTGTAGTAGCCTTCATTTAATGCAAGCAAGCTCTTTTCACAATTCTTTCTACAAGCTTTCAATTCTCTCGTTGCCTACGATCTTGGTTTTCCTGCACGGCACTGACAATCTAGTCTAGCGTGCGGAGGGGACCTCAGTTGGCGGACGGTAATCGGACAGACATCGGTTGCCTAGCCATACGTTGCCCTTCCAAGGAACTTCAGGAAGGCGTCGCGTAACAGGTTGTACGCGTTCGCGTAGTGGTTTGGATAGAGCTGGGCAGAGGTTGTTTCTTCTTCATGTTCACGTGGGTAGTTATGTGATTACGTAGGGTATATGTGAAGGCAATGTTGGTTTTCTACCGCGATAGCGAAGTGTATTTTCAGGGGCAGTGCATTTTCTTCTTCACGATCACGAGGGTATTTCCACGATCGCGATTCATAGATTCGTCCAATGATTATAAAGTACTCTATTTCGGGGGTTTCGGCCTTTCTGTTTTTCATATTTGGCACTATGGAGCTCGGATTAAGGCGATTCTTAAAGCAATATTTACCATGTGGATTAGGGTAAGTGTTCTCTACTCATTTTTTATTTTATATCATGCATCAATCTTTGTTTTTGGCATTTGATCGAGAGTTTCAAGAGAGAAATTGGGTTTTTTTTAATCAAAAGTTTCATATAGTGATATTTTTGAGTTCTGAACGCTGATTTGGAGTCGGATTTGAATGAAACTAGTATGGCTGGACTCGTAATTGAATGAGTGATCAGATTTTATAAGTTTCGTCAGGTTCTAAGGCGCCGGCCCAGGTTTGATTTTTATCGATTTTGGGGCCTTTGATTAAAGATTCTCCCTTTGTCATTGGAATTGTTCCTTTGGCATTATTTCATATTCTTGAGTAGCGTCTTGCTAATTTTGAGCCGTTCGGAGGTCGGTACATGCAGGACGGCATTTTATGAGGTTGAGAAAGTTGACTTGACCGTCACGAGGATGAATATGAGGTTTGCAGATGATTTGAGGTATTAGAGGGTTTGTGTTACATGAGCTTATGAGGGATTGAGTTGAATTTTAGTGCGGCATCATGTCAGTAATAAAATATGGGCATTATGAGTTGTCGAGTGTTTTGTTCTATGGCTTTGAGCCAAGTGAGGCAGTCTGCTATCGATGATTTGATTGTGTGGTTATGTGGTACAGGTTTCGGTTTGAGGCATACTTGTGAATGAGCTATGACATGTAGAGGTTGGTTTTGAGGATGAAGGGAATTTTTGGATACAGTTTATATTACACTTTATGGGTACATCCAAATCATGGAATGATTTGAGTTTTTATTCATGACGGATGTAGTGCGCACGGTGTAGGAATTTGCTCGGTTATGTTAAGGTGGGGTTACTTCTTTGGGTGTTATTGTGCTAATAAGGCACAAGCCGTTCAGCCCGTTTGGGCGGTGCAATTGAGATTCGAGCAGAGTAGATGACTCTTGAAAGGGTTCTAATGGATTCAAGATTTATATGTAGCAATTAAAAAAAAATTCGGATTTGTTTATGGCTAGGATATGAGATTTACATTAGATGGTATCGAGACTCGCGGTATTTATATGTCATTATGGATTCTACATTTCAGTATTAGGAAGGTGAAGGAAACGATTTTGGATTCACGAAAGATCTCTTCAGAGTGGATGTCTCGGTTGTGGTACTTTTGGGGTGCTTAAGAGGGAATGCAACGGCTTATGGGCCTTAGGGCAGTGTGGTTTTATGCTAGAATCTCTTGTGGTGAGCTATGGGTAAGGATCGTGGTGTTCTAGCAAGGAGAAGACTTGAGTGTAATTTGGGAGGAGCTCGGAGAAGGCAGCTTGATGGTAGGTTAGATCAATATGGTCATGGTATGCTCAGTTCTTTTAGTTCTCATGATATGGTGAGCCTCTACAGGTGTTTTATGGCAGTTCTCTTAGGTTTGGCGACCCGCGTGGCTTGGTCGAGTCAGAGAGACTCAATTCTGACGGCTTGATTGTGTGCAAATGGATTCCAAAGTGTTCTCAATGGTTTCTACCACGGTTCGAGGTGTATATTTCCTACTAGTATGAGGAACATGTTGCATATTGTGATTTTCTCCTGGATGAGAACAAATGGAAGGCTCCTGGCTAATTGAGTATGTAGTTTGCTTGTGACTCAAGGGTTGATTATGAGATTCTCATACTTTTCGTATGATGTCATTATAGATTTGGTATGTTGTGTGGGATTAAGATTTACGTGTATAAAGTCACAGTTTATGTTTTGAAGGGAACGACATGAATTCTTACACAACTTGGGCTGTTTTAGATGACTAGATGAATGATATTACTACTTGGTACTGCCTGAGAGAGAGTACCTTTCAGAAGGTGCACTGAGTGTTGACTTACGGATGCTTCATAGGTATTGTGGTACCCATCTGGTTGATCAACTATTGATATTCAGATTTTTGCTATGTGGTACCGAAGAATTTTAGAAGTATTCATCGTGGGATGATTGTGTATGAGAGATGTGTTAGACATTCGGATGGTTGAGTAGGGATCAGATATGGTGATTCGTGTGTTCTATGGATTTGAAAACTGTGAATTCTCATAAGCATATTGCTTCGTGGTTGTGGATTGTGGAGATGTGGCCAAAGCTAGCCAGATGATAATATATATTATGGTTCCATCTTTTTGGACTTTCGGGGGGTTATTTATCTATTTGAGGATGACCAGAGTTGATTTGGGTCCCATTGGTAGGCCCAATGACGATGTGTATTCTACACCGAGTCAGATTGGTTGACTCCGCACTGCTATTATTGAGGTATCTTCCATTCGATTAAAGTTGAGCCTATTCGTGTTCTGATATGATCTATGTGTTACTCCTCTTTGGTATGAGGGGTTATGATTATTGTGTTATATGCACATATTGCATGGTCCTGTTTAGGCCTTATAACGGAATTTGAGCAAGGTGGTGATTAGGGGGAAGGTTTGGAAAGTTCATCAGATGACCGGAAGTTGACTTTGAGGATATCAGATTCGGATTGTGGTTATGGGAATTAGAATATCTTTGATATGTCATTTGGGATTTGCGTGCAAATTTGAGTTCATTCCACGTTGATTTGATATGTTTCGGAGCGAGTTTGGAAGTTTGAAAGTTCAAAGTTCATTAATTTTTATTTGAGGTGTTATTCTTCGTTTCGATGTTGTTATGTGTGATTTGAGGCCTCAAGTAGGTCCGTATTATGTTCTAAGACTTGTTGGTATATTCGGACGGAGTCCCAGGTGGCCCGAGTGAGTTTCGGACGTAGTTCAGATTATTTCGAATGGTATTTCATTTGCTGGTTTCTGTTGTTACCTATTGCTTCTGGCTTCTTCGCGATCGCGTAAGGTGTTTTGGTCTACTATGAAAATTTTCTCTCCGCATTAGCGAGAGTATGCACGCATTCGCATAGGGAGGGGGGCTTGTCTTCATCGCGTTCGCACAAGAGTGCACGCGTTAGCTTAGTGGTTTGGACTAAGATGGGCAGAGGCTGTTTCTTCTTTGTGTTCGCATGGGTAGTTATGTGATCGCGTAGGGTATATGTGAAGGTAGTGTTGGTCTTCTATCGCGATCACTAAGGTTTGTTCGTGATTGCATAGTGTATTTTCAGTGGCAGTGCATTTTCTTTTTCGCGGTCGCGAAGGTATTTCCGCGATCGCGAGGGTATTTCCGTTATCACAATGCATTGATTCGTCCTATGATTATAAAGTACTCTATTTTGGGGGTTTTGGCCATTGTTTTTCATATTTTTAGCTATGGAGCTCGGATTGAGGCAATTCTTGAAGCAATTTTTACCATGTGGATTGGGGTAAGTGTTCTCTACTCATTTTTTATTTTATATCATGAATCAATCATGAAGTTTGTTCTTCCTAATCGATTCCAAATAACCAGAAAACCAAAACCGACGACTCACACAAGTCATAATACATCAGACAGAGCTACTCATGTCCTGAAACTACTAAGCGAAGTGCAAATTCTCAAAATGACCTGTCGGGTCGTTACATCCTCCTCCACGTAAACATACGTTCGTCCTCGAACGTGCCGAGAGTAGTTACAAAGCTGTCAAACCACTGCATAACCTTACCACGCACATACCCGGGGGTGGTCCCACATCCCCCTATTCCATATACTCCCGACAACACAACATAACTGAAGATCATTGCTTCGACCTTAGCCCGTAAAGTTTAGAATCCAATTTACAACATCCAGAATTTCCTGCAAGACCTTAATCTCACATACACACACTATATAAGTCTGAACACGTTGTATCAATCCATAACCATAGCCCAAGATGCAATCACATGATATACTACAAAACTCATATACTCACAGCAATAATTTCCGACCACAATAACTACTCGAAACAAACCTGGTACCGATAATAAACCTCATATCAAACAAAACCTCGTTCAAAATGTTCATACACTGCTGATGATGAAAAAAACATGCAGAATCTCATAACCATTCAGCAGATCAACAAGTCATGGAGCTCCCGCTCTTTTGACAAGAACTATTTCCAATATCAAAGCCAACTTTCGATATTATCCTTCCAAATATACCGAAATCAAATCTGATAGCACCCATTATAGGTCGGACGACCCCATCTTGTCAAATACAGCCTCCCTACTGACATGCCACACCAATTCAACCTAGAGCCACGACCGTGTAATCCGTGCACCAATATGCAACGATTCAAATGCGCCCAAAAATAGGAAATGACTCAGATGAGAGAACCATCCTACAAGCTCAACAGGTACCACTACAATCGCAATGCTCTGAACCCATCACACATAGTAGAACTAAGACACACTAATCTAACACAAAAGATCATATCCTATCATAGCCTAGCTGCAATACCTGACCTATCCAAACAATGAACCATACAAAATACTTCGAGACCTTAATGCTCAAAATCAACCACCATAAGCAATTCGACGCAAAGTGTACAAGTGCATGACCATAACCATGGAGAATCAAACAACACAATATACCACAACCGGAAAAGACCATAATCATGGCGCAGTCAACCATTCCATACTTTGGAATTTGATCGAGGGTTTCAAGAGAGAAATTAGGGGGGTATTGTCTAATGTTTCATAGAGTGAATTTTCGAGTTTTAAACACCGATTTGATGTTGGATTTGAATGAAACTAGTATGTCTGGACTCGTAACTGAATAGGTTGTAGGATTTTATAAGTTTCGTCGGGTTCTGAGGTGCAGCCCCGGGTTTGACGTTTTGGTCAATTTTGGGGCCTTTGATTAAAGATTCGCCCTTTATCATTGGAATAGTTTCTTAGGCATTATTTGATGTTCTTGAGTTGCTTTTGGCTAGTTTTGAGCCGTTCGGAAGTCAGTACGCGTGGAATGGCATTTTTGGAGCATCGTTTGGCTTACTCGATATTGGATATGACTTGTTTGAGGTAAGTAACACTTCTAAAATTGGTGCTGAGGGTATGAACTCATGAACGTAAATTTTATTTGTTTGATGGTGAGGTGACGCGCATGCTAGGTGACGGGCGTATGGGCATGCACCGAGTGAATTATGACTCAGTTGATTCTGTGATACTGTATAGTTAGCTGATCTTGTTTTATATATGATATCTCTACATGCTAGAGTAATTGAGTTGTGATACATGTTGGAAACCAAGTTTAAGTTGTATGCTTATTCTATCGGGACCCACTAAGGTCATATCTGTTGTGAGTTATTTGCTTAAATTGAAGTTATATACTCAGTCATTCTCGTTCATTTGCATATCATATCTCAGACTCTGTTGCTATTTATTGATACATCATATCATCATGCTTCGCTGATTTTCATGACATTGTGAGGCCGAGAGACTGGAGAGATTGATGGCTGAGTTGGGGCCTGAGGGCTGGATTGTGAGTGGTATTGATGGGACCGGGCTGCACGCCACAATTGGATTTATTATTTTTGGGCTGGCTCTACCTTGTATTATTGATTCATGATGGGATCGGGCTGCACGCCGCAACAAGCTTTATTGATTAATTCCAAGATTTTGCTTATTAAATGATTGGGCTGGATCGGCCCCTCCATAATCTGGACATCCACAGTGGGTGCAATTGCTAACAATTATTATGTTTGGGCTGGATCTGCCCTGTATAGTACGGAGTGATTGAGTGTGCTGAGTATCGAGCATGGTGAGTGAGAATACGAGACAGAGAAATTGAGTGCCCTGAGAGTGTGAGTACATGAGTTCATCACTAAGATGCATTATATTTGACACATGTACTTTTGATAGAGACATAGAGATGCATTACCTCACGCTACACGATTTTGGTGACATTCATGATATCACCTGCATATTGACATGTAGGCATAGAGATGTACTTTCCTCATGCTATTTGAAAAATAAATCCTCTTATTTAGTGTTGAAAGGCTTTTTTTTGGGGGGGGTAAATCACGATTTTCAAACTTACTCATATATTTATGGGATTTTTGGTGAAAGATTTGGGATTTACTGTTATACTTGAAAGCATGCCTATTTTCCGTAACTGTGAACGGGCTGAGATATTTCTTGTACAATCTTTATTATATTATTGTGAACTATTGCCAGTTATTGGAGTTGGACTCTGACCCTTGTCCCAGCTTGTCACTACTTTCAACCTAAGGTTAGGTTTGTTACTCATTGAGTACATGGGGTTGGTTGTACTCATACTACACTTCTGCACATTGCGTGCAGATGTTGGGTGCTAATAGTGCTGCGTACGGTGGGAGTTGGATTTGAAGATGTATCTGCATTCCAGTTATGGCTATCACTTTTTCTTGGTATCATTAGATTCGAATTATGTTCATTTACATTTCAAACAGATGTTGTAATCGTTTCAATTTAATTTTGTAAAAATCTAAATCTTAGAAGCTCTCGATTTGTACTTCCAGTCGTTGGAAAATTCATGTATAAAAGAAGTTGTATTATCATTTCTTCTCATAATAAATCTCATTAAATTGGATAGTTGTTAATTGGATTACCTAGAGAGTTGGGATAGATGCCATCACGACTAGTTGAATTTTGGGTCGTGACATATACACTTCCTGATCATCGTGCAAGATATACAAGTCACAACAAAACAACAAACTTATAATCTTTTAACCTCAGAGAGGGACTCTAACTCACTAAATTTAAGCTAGCTAACCTACTATGTCAAATAAAGCTAATAACATCACCTATCTATCATGAAACTAGTGCTCTCACAAGAATGAATAGTCGATACACTAAAATCAAAGAATGAATATGATTGAAGGACTCAACATCAAAGATCAATTCTCGCACTCACAAACGAATTAACCTGTATGCACAAAGAACCATAGGCTTGCCCATTATGTACATCTCTACTAATTAAGTATGCTCGAATAGAATCAAATAGTACTTTAACGGGTTGTAATGTTGGCTATGGGACGGGTTGAAGAACTACATAATAGTGACTTACACTTCCCTAAGCACTTTGCACTTTTAGACTTCATCACCTATTATTTTCATCTCTTAATTTTATTTTTCATCCCTCTCTTCATGAATTGTTTCACAAGTATTTCCCTTCTATCAAGACTGTTTCATTTTTTTTTCCTTTTCATCACTATTCAGCTATCCTTGGTCACCATTTTTACTTAGTCATCCTTTCCTAATTTATTATATCACAGTCTAAGCAATAGTGCTGAAGGAACTAGGGTGCAAAAACTAGGAATTCAAAAAAAGAATGAAGGCAAAAATACGGCTTTCAAACAAAAGGCTACAGGCTCAAAGGGCTAACTAGTGGTACAATATCTGAAAAGGGTTAAAATTCACAAGACATATCGAAGAAAGCCTATTATTATCTTCTAAACGGAGCAACACTTTTGTTTCACTTCAATAACAGACAAGTCATCTACACTAAGATGCAAAATATAGATATATGTGGAATCTTCGCCTCACATGGCACAAGTATCTATCAAGATGGATCAGTTCTACTCTAAGACAGATAGGATCATAGTGAACGACAAAATAAGAGTAAGCTATATACAGAGTCACAACCCTAAGCTTAGGTGTCGAAAAATTTGCTATTTTGTCATTACTCAAGTACTCAGAGGAATGTACTACTCAAAATCTGGCCTAAATATGCTAGTATCAAACAAGTCAAAGATTTTTCTTCTCTCTCTTTTACTACTCCTAAAAAACTAAAAATAAAATTTAATCCTAAAAATAATAAAAGTTTACCTGGTTCAAGTTACATTTCCTGGAAAAGAACTATGCAAAAAGAAAAACCAAGGGGGATTATTACCTAACTAATACTAACAAGAAACAAAAAGAAAACTCAGTTTTAATTATTTTAATATAACGATCCGGTCGGTCGTCTTGTGTATTGTTGCATCGTTCCCCTATTTATTGCTTCTTCTACGTTCATTTGTGGTTATGCAACTTTCCAGGGTAGTTAGATTAGTTCTGGAATGGTTTTGGAGTGAATTGGACACTTAGTCCCAAGGTTGAAGGCTTAAGTTGAAAGAGTTGATCGGAGTTTGACTTTTGTGTAGACGACTCCGAGATGGAGTTTTGATGGTTCCAATAGCTTCGTATGGTTATATTGGACTTAGGAGTATGTCTGGATATGATTTGGAGATCCGTAAGTTGGTTTGAGACTTTTTGGCAAAAGATGGAAAGTTGAAGGTTTGGAAGGTTGAGAGTTTTAACTGAGGGTTGACTTTGTCTATATTAGGTTTGGATTTTAGTTTTGGGAGTTGGAGTAGGTCCATTGTGTCATTTGGGGCGAGTGTGCAAAATTTGAGGTCATTCAGAGTTGATTGGATATGGTTTGACACTGGTTTTAGAAGTTGGAAGTTTATTTGTTCACTACGCTTGAATTGATGAGCGATTCATGATTTTGTTGTTGTTTGATGTGATTTGAGGGTTCGTGTGAGTTTGTATCGTGTTTTAGGACCTGTTGGTAAGTTTTGATTGGGTCCCAGGGGCTTCGGGAGTGATTCGGATGGTTGGCGGAAAATATTTGCACTTAGAGGTAATGATGATGGCTTCAGTCAGGTGTAACTGCACCTGTGTGGATTTGGCCGCAGGTGCGAGACTGCAGAAGCGGCCTAATGGTCACGGAAGCAAGGTTGGGTGGAACTGAGGAGGAGGTGCAAAGTCTTTTCCGCATCTGCGAGCTCGCAAGTGCAGGCAGATGAGGTGCAAAGTCTTTTCCGCATCTGCAAGACTTGATAGGACTACTCTTGTCGTTTATGCGCTATTTCCTTATTTATAATATCTCTATCTCAGTGCTTCTTATTTGATTCCTCATATGTTGTACTTTCCTCTTATTTGTAACACTGTTAAACCGTTTACTGTATGTTTATTTGAGACTTGATCGGTAAATTACTGAGTTTGGGCCTTAGATCCGGTTTGGTATTGATTTTGAGGTGACGCCTACGCCAAACCCATATTGGGCTATGTGTTATTGTATTGGGGCGACGCGTGCACCAGGCCTCATTATTTGTCTAAATGATTATGATTAGCACTTGGGCAGGATCCGCCCCTCCGGAGTCTGACATACTAGTAGTTGGCGCAGGTATAGTGTTTTACCCACGTACTTGATGACGGGTAGATATGCCAGGCACCCGTACAGTGCTAAGTGTGTTTATTTTACGGATTCGCTATGACATTGGTATTTTGACATGTATACTTGATATGTAGGCATAGAGATGTACTTTCCTCATGCTTACTGGTAATTGAAATATTTTATCCGTGTTTGATTTTATCTGTTATATTTGGAAAGCATGTCTAAATTTTGAATTGTAAACGAGCGAAGCATGATATCATTAAGTTATTCACTTATATTGTTTCTTCTCGATCTGAGCTGTTACTGGTTGTTGATATTGGTCTCTGTTTCTTCCCAGCTCGTCACTGCTTTCATCCCATGGTTAGACTTGTTACTTATTGAGTACATTATGTTGGTTGTACTCATACTACACTCTTCACTACATGTGCAAATCCAGGCATATTCATGCAAGGTGACCTCTAGAGTTCTGTCACAATAAAGCTTCCGGAGACAACCAGGTAGTTGTCATACCATTCACAGACCTTGATGTTCTCTTTCATCTTTATTATTATTACTATTCTACTATTCAGACAGTTGTATTCAGGATACGGCCTTATATTTTGATACTCAATAGTGCTCATGTACTCATTGACACCAGATTTTGGGGATGGTTGTAGCATTTTTGTTGTTATATTCTCAGATATTCTCAGATATTTTCATGATATATTTTCGATGTTGAGTAATTGAACCATGTTTATTAAATTCGATTGTTATTTATGTGACTGTTGGCTTACCTAACGGGTTAGTTTAGGTGTCATCACGACTAGTGAAATTGGGTTGTGACATTTTATTGGACCTTAATCCCTCAAGAAACTTGTCCACAAAATCAATCATCGGGAAAAGTCCAAATTTTATGCTTTTTTTTTCTTTTAATTTTTTTGTTAAATTTTTTTAAGTATTTTTTTTAGAAAAATCACTACACTAAGACAGAGCACTACAACTAAGTTATGATAGCACAAAAAAAAAATACCTTGACAATCTCCTCACCCCATATTTAAAATTATGCATTGCCCTCAATGCATCCAATACATAACAATAGGGTAAAAGAGACTCCCTAGTAGGCCATTGGCCGAAGCATTGACAACTTACAGGATACTCAGACTTCTCCTAAACATGGTTCTTTGTGTGGGCATCTCGCACCTAGTTTCTACCATCTGCTCGCTTTTTCACATGCCTAATGGTGTTTTTTATGCTCCTACTGCTACAAAACACAAAAACAAACACACACAAAAAAAGAAGAAGCAATAGAATTAGGTTGCCTCCCAATAAGCGCCATATTTATAGTCGTGGCACGACTTACACTACTTCACAAATTTTCTCTGCCTTGACGATATGAATTGTACTCCAATTTTTTTCTCAAGCTTGTGATTAAGATTCTGGAGTGGTGGTATGAATACAAAAGAACAAAGTAAACAATGATGCATCTTGCACTTCTTGGCCTTTAAGTGAGGGATGTCTTTTTGTTTCATTGGCATTGCAGATTTAAGAATATAAGAACTTTTTTCCATATATATTGACTCCTTCATAGGCTCGAATAGATTAAAATTCATGTCACAACCAAACACAATGTTGAAAAATGGTTAGAATAAGGTGTAATGCGCTCCAATTCTAGAATTGCTTCAATTTTAACATCGTATGACTAACCGGCCGGTCGTTTTATGTATGGTAGCCTCGTTCCCCTATCTATTGCATCTTCTATGTTCATTAATGGTTATGTAACTTTTCGGTGTGGTTGGTTTGCTTTTGGGGATGTTTCGGAGTGAATTGGGACACTTAGTCCCAAGATTGGAGGCTTAAGTTTGAAGGGTTGACCGGAGTTTGACTTTTGTGTAGACTACTCAGGAATTGAGTTTTGATAGTTCTGATAGCTTCGTATGCTAATTTTGAACTTAGGCGTATGTAGGAAGGCTGATTTGGAGGTCTGTAAGTTGATTGGATACTTTTTGGTGAAAGTCGGATAGTTGAAGTTTTGGAAGGTTGAGAGGTTTGACTGGAAGTTGACTTTGTTGATATTGTGTTCGAAATTTTGTTCCGAATATTGGAATAGGTCCGTTGTGTCACTTGGGACTTGCATGCAAAATTTAAGGTCATTTGGAGTTAATTTGATATGGTTCGGTATTAGTTTTACAAGTTGGAATTTCATTAGTACATTAGGCTTGAATTGCGGTGCGATTCGTAATTTTGATGTTATTTGATGCGATTTGAGTCTTCGAGTAAGTTCGTATTGTATTTTAGGACTTTTTGGTATGTTTGAACGGGGTCCCGGGGGCCTCGGGTGTGTTTCAGATGAGTTTCATACCTTTTACCATCATGTTGGACTGCTGATTTCTGTGCTTCTGGTGTTCTTCTTCGCAACTGCGAAGTATCGGTCGCGATCGTATTGAGTAGTTATTGGCAGGTGGGTTTTTTCTCTTCGCGTTCATAAGAGGAAGGACACGTTTGTGAAGCCATGGGTGGTTAATCATCGTGAACACAAGTCGGCAGACGCGTTCGCGCAGGATGAAGGGAGGTCCTGAGGAGTTCACGTGGTTGTTCTTCGTGATTGCGTGGTCAGGTCCGCGATCGCGTAGCTTTGGCGGTTTAGTCATCGTGTTACCAGCTCAGTTGTCATGTTTGCATAGGAGGAATAGGGCAAGTGGAATATTTGTGCTTCGCCATCCCAAAGGCTTTTCTGCGATCGCGAAAGGCAAATGCCTGGACAGAACGTTTAAATCCCATTTCGAGGGTTAGAGTTATTTATCACATTGTGAGTTAGAGAGCTTGGTTTAGGGAGATTTTTGAGGAGATTTTCTCGTTTTGGATCGGGGTAACTTTTTTTTGTAATCGGATTTATTATTATTTCATGATTCCAACATTGTTTTCAGCATTTAATTGATGAATTAAAGTGGAGAAATAGGGATTTGTGTAAAAGAATTCCTAAAGTGAAAATTGAGGATTTGAAGGTGGATTCGAGGTCGAAATCGAATGATTTTGGTATGGTTGGACTCGTAATCAAATGTGAATTCGGAGTTTATGAATTTTGTTGGATTCCAAAGTGGGGGCTCAGGGTTAACTTTTTGGGTTGACTTTTGATTTTGGTTAAAGATCTTAGCTTTATCATTTGGAATCAATTCATATGGCTTTTATTGATTATATTAAGTTAATTTGGCTAGATTCGGGTCGTCCAAAGGTTGATACACGTGGGAAGGGCTTGTCAGAGGAGTAATTTGTCTTGCTCGAGGTAAGTATCTCATCTAAACTTGGTTGAGGCACTAGTTGCCTGAAATATTAGTGATAGCTACGTGCTATGTGTGGGGTTGAGCCCATATGCGTGCACCGGGATACAATTCACATGCTCGGGGATAGTGCTTAGGCTATGACATGTCTTGAATTATTTGCTAAGCTTCAAGCTGAGATGTTTCTCCTATTTATACCTCTCTGTGATTTATTTGTACCACATTTGAGATTTCATTCAAGTAATTTCTCAGATATAACCTGGTAAACTACTATTCCATGATGAAATTGTCTATTTTAGCTGTGACAGCACACCTTGCACATGGCTACACTATAGCATATTAGTTATACCAGTCCAGGAGAATGAAACTTGATAATAATTGATCATGTACATGTATTCTCGTATATTTGCTTTTTGTGAGTTATGATCTGATCTAGTAGTTTGTGACTACGTTGGGCGCATTGTGATTGTTGGGACGTGAATTGTCCGTGCGGTTGATATTATTAGAACGTGAATTGTCCGTGCGGATCCATATATTGATATAATTAGCACATGAGTTGCCCATGCAGCACGTGAGTTGTCCATGCGATTGATACTATTAGCATGCGAGTTATCCGTGTAGCACATGAGTTGTCTATGCAGCACGTGAGTTGTCCATACAGCTTGTGGATATGGATCTATCCCCCTTGGGCTACCCTCTCATGTTTCACTCTTAATGGTGTACACGCGGATATTGAGGAAACCTGATCAATGGTTCGGTACGGATATGGAAAGGTTGAGGAAAATCTGGCCAGTGTTTGTTTGGGTTTGCATTTTATCTTCACTTGCAACTTCCGTGGTTATTTACCTAAATTTGCATATCACCCTTATATGTTGTATCATTTACTGAGCTGAGTATTTGAGATATTATACACACAGAGAGATAGTTCCTTCTATGCTTTATACTTGATCGCATTATTGTTATATACTTGTTGGATTCATGAAACTGTATAGGTTATAGCAAGTATCATTTATAATTCTTGCTTCTTTTACCTCGTCGAGGTTAGTTACAATTCGTAATGAGTACATTGGGTTGGTTGTACTCGTACTACACTCTACACTTTATTGTGCAGATCCAGGTGCTGGGACCAGTTAGCAGTAGCATATTTTCTGGTTGAGCTGAATTTTCTAGAGACGAGGTAGAGCCGCATTCTCGCCCGTAGTCTTGGCATCTCATTTCTTATGTATTACTGTCTTTATTTCAGACAGTATAAAATTTAGTCATCTCTGATTTATATTCCTGCATTAGAGCTCATGAATATGTATTTACTAATTCAGTTGCTCCAGCTGAGGAGCAGGTACTAGATGTTGTTGAGTCGGCGGGTCCAGCTCAGGCACCAGTAGTACCCATCATGATTCCTAGCATTCAGGAGGCCTTAGCCTAGATTTTTACTGTGTGCACGAGCCTAGCTCAGGCGGTTACGATTCCAGCTACACCATCCACTTCACAGGTCGGGGGAGGTGCTCAGACTCCTGCCTCCCATACTATAGAGCAGCTAGCTCAGGGACTCCAGACACCAGGTGTATTCCCAGTTCAGGCGATTGTTGCCGCTCGGGCCGAGGTTGGTCCCCATATGAGTGATGAGGAGCAAAAGAGAATGGAGTTTGGGAGGCTTTATCCTCCAGAGTTTAGTGGAGTAGAGTCGGAGGACGCTTGGAATTTTATAGACCGGTGTTAGCGCATTTTTCGCACAGCAGGTATTTTGGACACCAGTTGGGTTTCATTTACTATTTTTCAGCTGACAAGGGTAGCTTATTGATGGTGGCAAGCTTATGATTTGTGTAGGCCAGCCAATGCAGTGCCACTCACATGGCATGAGTTCTCGGTTCTCTTCTTAGAGAAGTTTTTCCCAGAAACTAACGTAAAGGAGGTGCATAGGCAGTTTGATCAGCTACCAGGAGGGTATGATCGTGACTCAGTATGAGATGAGATTTGCAGAGTTGGCTCGTCACGCGGTAAGGTTGGTTCCCACTAAGAGGGAAAATATTAGGAGGTTCATTGATGGCAACTATATGTTTCATTATGGCTCGGGAGGTTGCAACGGATGGTAGGTTTGACCGGGTGGTCGAGATTGCTAGACGTTTAGAGCTGGTGTGCAGGAAGAAGTGTAAGGAGCGGGAGGCCAAGAGACCTCATAGTTTAGGTGGTTTCAGCAGTGCCTCATTTGGAGGTCAGTCTCGTTACAGCGAGGTCACCCTTCTAGACACGTTCAGGCAGCTCGCCAAGTTCCTCGTAGTTCTTCAGTTAGCTATAGATCCTACAGTGTATGCACAGCTCAGTCATCATTGCCTCTTACTAGCACAGAGTTCTTACCATGCTTCATCTGCATAGTGTTCCACAGGCAGCTATTCAGATTATCATGGTCAGTAGCTCCGTCAGAGGAGGGGTTGTTTTGAGTGCGGGGACTTGAGTCATCTCAAGAGAGATTGCCCCAGACTGTTAAGTAGGGTTCCACAGAAGAGTTCTCAGCCTATGATCTCAACACCAGTAGCTACACCAACCACACAGCCCGCTGGAGGTGGGGCTCAGTCAACTCGAGGTCGCCCTAGAGGGGGAGGTTGATCAGGTGGTAGTCAGGCCAGTTGCTATGCCTTCCCAGCTCGGCCAGAGGCAGTTTCTTCTGATGTCGTGATTATATGTATTATTTCAATGTGCCACAGAGATGCTTTGGTATTATTTGATCCTAGTCTGCTAATTCATATGTGTCATCATACTTTGCTCGTTATTTGTATATGCCCCGTGATTTTTTAGTTATGCTTGTTCATGTATCTTCATCGATGGGTGATTTTATTATTGTGGAGCGTGCGTATCGATCGTGTGTGGTGACCATTGGGGATTAGAGATAAGATTTTATCTTTTACTGCTTAGCATGGTTAATTTTACCTTAATTTTAGGCATGGATTGGTTGTCACCATGTCACGCTATTCTAGATAGACACGCTAAGACTGTGACATTGGCGATGTCGAGGTTGCCTAGCGTTTAGGGGAGAGAATCCTTGGATTATGTTCCTAATAGAGTGATTTATATATTTGAAAGCTCACCGGATGGTTGGGAAGGGTTTCTGGCATATTTGTCTTTTGTGAGGGATGTTAGTGTTGATACTCCTACAGTTGAGTCAGTTCTGGTAGTAAGAGACTTTTCGGATATATTTCCTGCAAAACCTACCAGGCATGCCACCCGACAGGGATGTTGATTTTGGAATTGACCTGGTGCCGGGCACTCAGTCCATCTCAATTCTTCCGTATCATTTGACACTAGCAGAGTTGAAAGAATTGAAAGAACCACGGTTGAGCTACTTGATAAGGGATTCATTAAGCCTAGTGTGTCACCTTGGGGCGTGCCGGTTCTATTGTGAAGAAGAAGGATGGTACTATGCGGATATTTGTTGATTACATGCAACTGAACAAAGTTACAAGTAAGAACAAGTACCCACTACCGCACATTAATGACTTATTTGATCAGCTTCATGGTGCTAGAGTATTCTCCAAGATTGATTTAAAGTGTGGGTATCACCAGTTCAAGATTTGGGATTTGGATATTTTGAAGATGGAATTCAGGAACTGCTATGGTCACTACGAATTTCTTGTGATGTCATTTGGGATGACCAATGCCCCAGCTGCCTGTATGCTCCTGATGAACAGTGTGTTCCAGCCGTATCTTGATTGCTTCATCTTGGTATTCATTGATGATATGTTGGTGTACACACGCGTCCAGGAGGATTACAAGCAACATCTGAGGATTGTACTCTAGACATTGAGGGAGAAGAAGTTATATGTGAAATTATTCAAGTGTGAGTTTTGGTTGGATTCGGTAGCATTCTTGGTCCATGTGGTCTCTAGTGAAGTGATCAAGGTAGATCCAAAGAAGATCGAGGCAGTTCAGAGTTGGCCCAGACCGTCTTCAGCTACTGAGATTCGGAGTATTCTTGGTTTGGCAGGTTATTGTCGCTGTTTTATAGAGGGCTTCTCATCCATTACTGCACCTTTGACTAGATTGGCCCAGAAGGGATCCCTTTTCAGGTAGTCTAATTAGTGTGAGGAGAGCTTTAGATGCTCAAGACTACCTTGATCACGGCTCTAGTTCAAGTTTTGCCATCAGCATAGGTTTCATATACACTTTACTGTAATGCTTCACAGATTGGTATCGGTGTGTCTTGATGCAGGAGGGAAGACTGATTGCTTATGCTTCGCATCAGCTAAAGCCCCTTGAGAAGAACTACCCGTTCATGATTTAGAGTTGGCAGCCATTGTTCACGCATTGAAGATTTGGAAGCACTATCTCTACAACATATCTTGTGAGGTATTTCGAGATCATTGGAGTCTACAACGGTTGTTTAAGGCGATTGATATAAACCTGTGGTAGCGGAGGTGGTTAGAGCTGTTAAAAGACTACGATATCACCATTTTGTATCATCCTGAGAAGGCCAATGGGTGGTCGGTGCCTTGAGTAGAACGGGAGGCCAAGAGATGCCGCTAGCATTGGATGTTCAGGCTTTGGCCAATGAGTTTGTGAGATTTGATGTTTTGGAGCCTTTCCAGGTCCTTGCTTGCATGGTTTTCCAGTCTTATTTGTATGAGCGCATCAGAGCGCGTCAGTCTGACGACCCCAATTTTTTTATCCTTAAAGACACAATCAGCACGGTAATGCCAATGAGGTTTCTATAATATATGATGGGGTGTTGTGAATGCAGGGTCGGATTTGTGTACCAAATGTGGATAGGTTGAATGAGTTGATTCTTGAGGAGGCCCACAGTTCGCGGTAATTCCATTCATCAGGTTGCCGCTAAGCTGTATCTGGATTTGAGGAAGCACTATTGGTGGAGAAGAATGAAGAAAGATATTATTGAATTTGTGGCTCGATGTTTGAACTGCCAACAGGTAAAGTATGAGCATCAGAGGCCAGGCGGTTTGCTTCAGAGACTTGAGATTCCCGAGTGGAAGTGGGAGCGGGTTACCATGAATTTCGTTGTTAGGCTCCCGCGGACTTTGAAGAAATCGACGTAGTGTGGGTTATTTTGGATTGATGCAAATAAATTTGATCAAGTGTTATCAATGCCATCTATGAACAAGACAAGAAAAGGCGTTGGTTAGCCTTGGAGAAGAGCCAAGCGTCCATAAATCTTACTATGGGCGAATCTTGTGTTGAAGATGTACATTTATGTTTATGTTGTATTATTGTTTATTGAAGACATTAATTCTTACTTGTTTGGTCATGCGTGACTATTCTTTAAATTAACCAAATTGTGGCCTTTTTGTTAATTAGTTGTTTCCTAGTTGATTTAGGTTAAATAGTTATTCTTTTCCTAGTTGATTTAGGTAAGGGCTCATTCTATATAAGCCTAAACACTTCATTATTTTGATACCTTTTGACATTATTATCAATCAAAAACCGGCAGCACATTGCTTCCAAAATCGTGTGAATTAACTTGTCCAATTTTGGTGTGATTCAAAATTGAACTTGTTCCTTTGTTTGATCGAACAGTTTGCAAGACCATTGTTGTCTTGAGGGTTGTTCGTATGGTATAGGTACTCCGTGACTTCATCAAGAAGGTAAGTAGACTAGTTCCTAATTGTTGTCTTGATAGTTCATTGAGCGTCTTACTTCTATCTTTTATTTTCTTATTTCCGCGTTTAATATTACATCAGTTGGTATCAGAGCTTGGAAAGGGTTTGTTCTTACAATCCCAATCCTGTTCTTCATGCCTTAGTTTAGGTTCTATCTTTAATTTCGTTTTTGATTTATACCAAAAGAAAAAACGTGAAAAAAAAAGAGAAAGAAAAACCAAACAATTGTGTTGTTGAAGTTGTTAAATCATCTAGGGATTGAAGTCTTGAAGGTGAATGATTGAATCTTGAAAATCTTGAAGTTCTTTGAGTTAAAATTGAAGTTCTTGAAGAGTCTTACGTTGTTCTTGAAGAGGTTCTTGAATCCTCAAACATTCTTAATAAGATTGCCTCGAATTCTTGAAGTTTTTGAACTTTAATTTGTTGTTCTTGAATATTTTGGTTGAAAAACGTGGGAGAGGGCCAAAGAAGTGTTAGGGAGGCCGAATTTGAGGAGGAGAATAGGAAACCCTAAGTCTAGTCCAAGAAGGAAACAACTCCCAATCCAAAAGGGAGAAGTTTCAAGGAGTTGAAATTCTATTTGTACAAGGAGAGGAGGGGCTAATTTGTGTTGGAAAAGGAACGGGGGGGATCCAAAATCCTAAGCGCTAAGGAGAAAGGATTGGTCTTCTCCAAACTAAAGTGGGAAAGCTTCTAAAATTTCCTTATCTCTTCAATTTCGAAATTCTTCTTAATTTCACTACTTCTAATTAGTAATTCGTAGGTAATTTCCCTACTTAAGTAATTACTAATCTTTGAGCTTGTAGGACCTCGTGCTAAAACTCAAAATTTTCACTTTCGTAGATAATTCTTGGCTTCTTGTGCTCACATTAAAAAGCTGTCCGCCTATCGAGTCGCATAACTTCACTCACCCCGAAGAAAACTATTGATCTTGTGAACTTGAAAGGTTGCTAAGGAACTTGGTCAATTAGAGGAAGCCAATTTGAAGACAAGTGTGAAATCCTATCCAAAAATTTGAGTGAACCCGAGAGTCATTCAAAAAGAGAGAGAGAGAATTTTAACTAACCTTAACAGATTCTCTAGTCTTGTTTCTTTTGCAGGTACATGGCTACAAAAGGAGAAAAGGTTGTGACCGATATTACTTTAGCCGAGCTATGGGCTGAAGTAAAGGCACTTAGTATCCGAGTGGAGAACCTTGAAAGAACTACTTTTACTTGGAAGAATACCGGGGAAGGAACTAGTGATGGTTCTACCTTAAGACATGAACATGATTGTACTGTTTGTGAGGTAGAGAGTGACGAGGAGATTGAGGAAGATAAGGGAGCTGATTTGATCGAGTGTGACGATGAAGTTTTTACTAACGTTCACCCCTTGCCTAGTGTTGTTAGTGTTGTTTTGCAGGAATACAGGGACATGTTTCCCGAGGAGATGCCGAGTGGACTACCTCCATTGAGGGGGATAGAACACCAAATTGACTTTGTTCCGGGGTCACAAATTCCGAACAAACCCACATATCGAAGCAATCCACAGGATACTAAGGAGTTGCAACGACAAGTGGATGAGCTATTGAGTAAGGGCTAGTTCGAGAGAGTCTAAGACTGTGTGTCGTACCCGTTATCTTGGTTCCAAAGAAAGACGGCACCTGGAGGATGTGTGTTGATTGCCGAGCCGTCAACAAGATAACGGTAAAGTATCGTCATCATATCCCTAGGTTAGGTGACATGCTAGATGAGTTATGTGGTTCAAGTATGTTGGGCTGATTGATTGGAGTAATGGTACGAGGTGTTTGCCATGCAATTATGATTGATATTGTTATATTGTTGGATGCGGCGAGATACAGGTGGATATTACTATTGTGCAGGTACAGAGCGATAAGGGTGGATATTGCAATTGTTTCAGGATGGAGCAATAAGGGCAGATATTGCTATTGTGTCAGGGCCGAGCGATAAGGGTGGATATTGCTATTGTGTCAGGTGTGGAGTGAAAAGGGTGATATTGTTATTGTGGCAAAAATGTGGGCACAAAGTGTCATATGTTTGTATTTCTATTTGTTGACTTGTTGTCAAAGATGCGTGTTATCTTGATTATACAAGTGAATTCTTTAGACTTTGTCATGTATTGTACATGTTTTTACATTGCATCTAACATGCTAATCTACGCCTGTGTTGTTATTTGACGATTTGGTTGTAAAGATAGAAATACCTATGTTGAGTTGATAAGCATTTGTTGACAATGTCACAACAAATTAGTCATGTCAGGAGATCCCCTCACAATCTACTAACATCATGATACCAGACAAAATGGTAACTGAAGCTGAAAGAATTTAACTCATTGAAGGCAAGCTGTGGAGTGAACGAGTAGAGGAAGACTGAGAGGAAGAAGAAGCACCAGATGGTATGGGCAGTGATGAGGATTCAACTGATGAAGAAGAGGAACTTGATGTACAAAGTGTAAATGACAAGGCAAAACAACAAGACAAAATGGAAGACTCTCAAAACAAGAAAAATGACAAGGATGCTACAAAAGATAACAAGGAGATCACAACATTAGAAATGGTGCTGCCCAACATCCTAACAAAGCCTAAGCTTAAGGTTCCTACTGCCCAGATTTCTGGAGGAAAGGAAGCTGATAGCCAACCTATAGATAGGCTAAATAATAGCATAAAGCTCACTGGGATAATGACCACTCCAACTGATGAAGGCAGGAATACACAGAGCAATGTGCAGGTAACTTTTGGCTCTCATGAAGGCACTGCCAACAAAGGACAACTGAGTCACATAACAAGGAGCACAGGACTAATCCAAGCAAACACCAAAACACAACTGAAAGAACACATAGGAGCTACTGAAAAGGAAGAGCACACAGCTGAAACAGGAAGGGATCTTGATGAGGAATCCACCACTCAAAACCTCATCAATGTGGCAAGACAAGCAGACATATCACCAAAGTTTATGGATGCAGGGAAATCAGCCAAAAGGGGCAAGAAAAAACAAGGCAAGGACAATCAAAGTGTAGTGCCAGGGGTCCAAACTAGAAGGATCCTATCTAAATCCCACACTCAATCATGAATAGAATCATCTTGAATATGAGGTCAGTCAACACTAAGAAAGCCTTTGAGAGGCTAATCAATATGCACAGACTGTACCATTTTCAATTCATTGGAATTATGGAGCCTATGTAGAAAGTCAAAAAACTGGAGAGGTATAGAAGGAAGATTGGAATGCCTAAATGCTATGCCAATGTGTCAAACAAGATATGGGTATTTGTGGATGATGATCATGAAGTAGACATAATAAATGCCATGGAACAGCAGTTAACTGTGAAGCTGACAAGTATGGAATCTCAATCTTCATTCATTGTCACTTTTGTGTATGCAAAATGTGATGCTATTGAAAGAATTGAGCTGTGGGATAGTTTGTATAATCTTGCCAGAGATATGTCTCTGCCTTGGCTAGTAGGAGGAGACTTTAATGTGATATGGGATGAGGAAGAAAAGTTTGGTAGACTTCCAGTATCCCTAAATGAAGTTGAAGACTTTAGACACTGCATCAATACTTGTAATCTATCTGAACTTGGTTTTAAAGGGAGCATATACATATGGTGGAATGGGAGAACTGAGGAGGACTGCATATTCAAAAGGTTGGACAGATGCCTAGCTAACTGTGAATTCCAACAATGGCTGCCACAAATAAAGATCACTCATTCGCCAAAAATAGGTTCAGATCACTGTCCTATGTTACTAACTTGTAACTGGGATACTGCACCTGTAAAAAAGGCATTCAGATTTCTCAATTTCTGGACAAATCACCAAACTTTCAAAAATGTGGTCAAAGAGAACTGGAAAGCAGATTTTGTACGGGATCCTTTCATTTTATTCAATCACAAACTAAAGAAGCTGAAAAGAGCCTTATCAACATGGAGCAGAGCAACATATGGAGATATCTTTCAAAAAATAGCAGGCTTGGAAGAAGTGGTCAGAGTACATGAAGCCCAATTTGAATTGCATCCCACTATCCAAAACAGAGCAAGAGTGCAAGAGGTACAAGCTGACTTGATCAGATACTTGGCCTTAGAAGAAGAATTCTGGAAGAAAAAATCTGGCATGACATGGTTCAAAGATGGAGATAGAAATACAAAGTTCTTTCATGTGTAAGTGAATGGCAGAAGAAAGAGGTTACAGTTGAAAAGAATACAGGACAGTCAGGGCACATGGTTGGAAGATAATGAAGAAATGGCAGAGGAAGCAGTCAAATACTTCAAAGCACAGTTCCAGGAGGATACAACTCCTACAACATTTGGAATCCTGGACCATGTTCCTACAATGGTGGACAACACAGACAACACTCTACTACTGCAGCAACCAACAAAAGAGGAAATCAAAGGAGCAGTTTTTGGACTTAGTGCAGAGAGTGCTGATGGACCAGATGGTTTCACTAGATTCTTTTACCAATCATGCTGGGAGATAATTGAAAATGACATAGTAGACATGGTGAAAGCAATATTCAATGGCAATACTCTTCCCAAGTTTGTGACATACACAAACCTGGTCCTACTGCCAAAGAAGAAGGAAGTACATACCTTCTCAGATTTGAGACCAATAAGACTCAGCAATTTTGTCAAAAAAATATTCTCCAGAGTCATTCATGACAGAATGGCAAACATCCTTCCAAAGCTAATCTCTAAGGAGCAAGCATGTTTTGTAAAAGGCAGAAGTATAGTGGAAAATGTTCTTCTAACTCAAGAGATAGTAATAGACATTAGATTGAGAACTAAAGCAGGTCCAAATGTTGTAATCAAACTGGACATGACAAAAGCATATGATAGATTGTCATGGTTATTCTTGACAAAGGTTCTGAGAAAGATGGGATTTGAAGAAAGATTCATTGGCCTGGTATATGGAATTGTGGCAAACAATTGGTACTCTGTACTGCTAAATGGACAGCCACATGGTTTCTTTAAATCCACAAGAGGGGTCAAGCGAGGTGACCCTCTGTAACCTGCTCTATTCATACTGCAGCAGAAGCTATGTCTAGAGGAATCAATGCTCTACACTCCAATGTCTATTTTTGTGGTTTTGGATTACCTAAATGGAGTCCCAAAATAAACCATCTAGCATATGCTGATGATACTATCATCTTCTCTTCTTCAGATGCTACTTCAGTACAGTTGATAATAGAGGTACTGACTGCATATGAAAGTGCCTCTGGTCAATTGATAAACAAGAGTAAATCTGCTATATATTTGCATCATTCCACTTCTGCACAGGTAGTTAACAAAGTGCAAAGGATCACAGGAATCCTGAGACAAGAATTCCCTTTTACTTACCTAGGATGTCCAATTTTCTACCTGAGAAGAAGGATGAACTACTATCAAGGCCTCATACAAAAGGTGATGGACAAACTTCAAACATGGAAAAGAAAACTACTGTCAACAGGGGGAAGGGCAGTGCTTATAACACATGTGTTACAAAGCATGCCAATACAACTCCTTTCTGCAGTAAATCCTCCTGCCTTTGTACATCAACAAACTACATAAGATAATTGCTCAATTCTTCTGGTGCAATTTGTTGGTAGCCCAAGCAGACACTGGGCATCATGGAATACCTTGTGCTTACCATGTGAGGAAGGAGGTGTAGGATTTAGGTCTTTACATGACATGTCTACAGCACTGTTTTTTAAACTATGGAGGAACTTCAAAACAAAACCAAGTCTGTGAAGCTCATTCATGAGTCAGAAGTACTGCAAAAAACTCAATCCTATAATTGTCCCTTGGAGAGGTGGATCACATATATGGAGGGAAAATGATTGAATGCAGAAACATTATAGAGCACCATATCTTCTGGCAACCTAAGATGGGATCTTCTTTATTCTGGTTTAAAAACTGGACTGGACTGGGAGCCCTATACTTTGTTACTCTACCTGATTTTGTATATGATGAAGCTATACAAAACATACAGAATGTAGTGAATGAAGGCCACTGGAACGAAGAGAAGATCAGAGAGATATTGCCAAATGAGCTTGCTGCACACATACTGGAGAACATCCAACCACCAGCTCTGACAGATGTACTTGATAAACCTGCATGGATGTTAGAAACTAAAGGTGACTTCACTATAAAATCAGCTTGGGAATACTTGAGAAAGAAGCAGCATCCTTCTAATGCTTACAGAAACATTTGGGTGCAAGGACTGCCTTTCAAGATTGCTTTCTTCATGTGGAAAGTATGGAGAAAAAAAATACCACTTGATGACTTCTTCAAAAAACTGGGCTACCACATGGCTTCTAAATGTTGGTGCTGTGCAGAGCCACAAGAAGAAACAAGACAACACCCTTCACATCATATGCTGCAAAAAAAGTGTGAAGGTACTTCCTTGGTAATGCAGGAATTGATATGGAGGGAATCACATTGCACCAAGCAGTGACCAAATGTTGGACTGCAGAGGTTGTCAATCGACTGAAACCAATAATGCAGACCCTACCTTCAGTGATTTTATGGGAACTGTGGAAGAGAAGAAATAGCTACAAATATGAAGATACAGTCACTATCAATAGAGTAATCTATCAGATCACTTCTACTCTTCAACTACTCATCAAAGTCAGAAAGCCAGGTATTCAAAACATCCCCTATAAATGGCCAGATATAATTACTATGATGGAGCAATATACTCCCACTTTGAAATACACAAAGGTGATCTAGGAATTCCCCAATCAAGGGTGGATTAAAGTCAACACAGATGGCACTTCCAGGGGTAATCCAGGTAGAAGCTCAATTGGTTTTGTATTGAGAAATGAAGAGGGGTAATATATGCTTGCAGCAAAGAGATCCAAGAAAGTACAAACACAGAAGCTGAGGCACAGGCTATACTGGAAGCTCTGAGATTCTGTGTCCATAATGAGCACCTTCCAATAGAGCTCCATACTGACTCAATGATGTTACTGAAGGGCATAAAGGGAGAATGGAGAGTACCTTGGTCCATTGAGGAAACTGTTGCAGAAATCAAAGATCTGATGACAAGATGCAATGCAACAGTAACACACACACTCATGGAAGGCAACAGACTACAGACCATTGCAAACTATGCTCTAGATGTTGGACCTGTAGAATGCCATTGCTTTGACGATTTAGACACACAAGTAGAAGGCTGGTTAATAGTGATAAGAGTCAATGTCCATATCTAAGAGTAAGAGTGGCAGGAAACAGAGGGAAGTAACTCTGCCAAAGGGAAAGGAGCC
>MCJB01051873.1:0-29207 GCA_002018475.1 Nicotiana obtusifolia
TAGATGCTTGATTTATTACTGTAGAGTATAGACAAGCTAGTGGTGTTTAGTTATGTGGCTTTTTATTGTGGATCCCACCTTTGTGATTAATATATTTCTATGGTCTGTGAGATGTTAAGGGCGAAGAACTCTGTCTGTCTTTCACTTGTAATTATGAAGGATTACACTGGTTTGTGTAGTTCCTGTTTATAGCTTTAGTAATTGGTTTTTAAGTCTCTGGTAAGATGGCATTTTATGTTCATTTGATATCATTATGGTGTTTCTCACTTGGAGGTTTCTCCCTTCTCCCTTCTCCGTTTCTTGGCGTTACAATTCTTGCAGATATCCAACTTAGTTTTTACCTATTTTCCTTGTCCCGGTTATCTTTGTACAGGTATTACATTTTCAATTTCTTTGTGAAGTGGAAGCTTTTATTTGGTCTTAAAATTAGTAGTAAGAAGCTGAAGAAGGTGAAAAGATAGCTCTTTTCCTGTGTTTCTGGTATTGGGAAGTGAGAGATATTTTTGCGCAAAATACGTGTTACACCACTTGTCTCTGCTTGCTTTTCTAAAAACGAAAAATAGTAGTTCTTATCTCTGCTTTTGCTTCCCTGCCTCTCTCTCTCAATGGTCTTGTATTTGAATTCAAGGGGGCAAAAGATTAAGGGTTCCTCCGTCTCATAAATTACAAAAGATTAAGGGTTCCATTACCACGCCTCTTGAAGCGGATAAAGGTGACCTAATTATTCCATTTAACACACTTTTGGGTATTGAGCTATGTATGAGTTTTGTGTCTCAACAGAATGGAATTTAGCTGTCATTTTGTATATATAATTTATCTTTATTCTTGTCATGTTCATGGTGTTCTTACTTTAGACCTCTAAATATTTGCTGGATCAGTCTGCTTCTTATATTGAGAATAGCTTGTCTGTTTGACGAATTCTTTTTACTTTAGCTTTTGTTCTGATGCTTTTTTTTTTCTCTCTGTTATTTTGCTATCTGAACAATAAAATGCTCCTTCTAAAGATATTATTAGTGAATGGTGAAGACCCAATTTGATACATATCATTTGACCCACTTCAAGGCCCTTTTTCAATCTAATAGTGTATCGTATCTCCATCTTTATCTAGTTTTCTCATGCCATTTATCTCTCTGGGTGTCTCCCCCATTATCCCCCCATACCCACCCTTCTTCCCATCTACCTTTTCATCTCTTGCCTCGGTAACATGTGCTGTCCTCAGATTTCTCTGCCCTTCCTTTGCTGTGGCACAGAGAATTGTGGCATGGTGAATCACATTATAGCAATATGTACCGAAATTTGTTATGAACGAAGTCTTTTCCTGATCTTTCGGGCTCATGTTAATTTAGTTATACCCAGAATAAGCATCGAGGAAACTCATTAACTCGTGCCCGGCCGTCGTCATCGATCGTTTGATCGATGTTTGAAGTGGGAACGAGTCTTTCGAGCACGCCTTATTCAAGTCCTTGTAATCCACACACATGCGAAATTTATTGTTCTTCTTAGGAACTACGACTAGATTAGCTGGCTAGTCTGGATATTTTACCTCTCGGATCGAACCGATATCAAGTAAGCAAATTATCTCTTCTTTGATGAATTTATTCTCGGTCTCTGCAATAGGGCGTTTCTTTTGCCTTACCGGAGGTATGTTGGGATCCAAACTTAACTTGTGTACGGATACCTCCGTCGGGATACCTTTCATATCCGCATGAGACCACGTAAAACAATCGGCATTAGATTTATGAAATTCAACAAAGCCAGACCTAAACTCGGGTTGCAATCCTGTCCCCAAGTAGAATTTCCTTTCTAAGAACTCTTCGAACAATGCAACTTGCTCGAGCTCTTCCGTCGTGGATTTTATTTCATCCCTGTCTTCTGGTACTTGCAAATACCTTGACACCAGATATGATTCTGACGCTTCTACCCCCGGG
Source organism: Nicotiana obtusifolia (assembly GCA_002018475.1). NCBI lineage: Eukaryota > Viridiplantae > Streptophyta > Magnoliopsida > Solanales > Solanaceae > Nicotiana > Nicotiana obtusifolia. The sequence continues at coordinate 1,929 of MCJB01051873.1, forward strand.
CTGACTTCATCCGATTCGGGAGCGGGGCGTCGGATCCTGTAGTTGCTATGCCGCGTGTTCCTTCCATTTTCTACTGAGACCGAGATCGCATTCTGGTTGGTCGCCCTTTATCTGTTTAACTCCTTCGGGCAAATGAAATTTTAGTAATTGATGGTACGTTAATGGTACAGCTCTCGTCCCGTGTAACCATGGTCTTCCCAGAATGATATTATATCTCATATCACCATCTACCACTTCAAAAAGAGTTGATTTCATCACTCCTTCGGCATTCGTGGGCAACAAAATCTCTCCTCGGGTTGTCACGCTCACGAGGTTGAATCCGGCGAGGAGTTTTGTGGCTGGAATGATGCTTCCGGTGAATTTAGATTGCTCTAATACTCTCCATTGTACGATGTTGGACGAACTTCCTCGATCTACTTGAACACGTTAATTTTAAAGTATAGCACATTTGAAGAAATTACCAGTGCGTCATTGTGCGGTAGCAACAATCCGTCTGCGTCCTCCTCCGTGAAAGTGATATCGTCTTTGGCAACTTCCCGGAGTCTATTGCTATGGGTTATCGATACTTTCGTCTTTTTTGCTGCCTAGAAGGTGATCCCGTTGACCTCGTTGTCCTCGAAGATCATGTTGATCGTTTGGCGCGGGAGATCTTCCCTTGCTTTTGAGGGTTCTGCGTTGTCCCGGTTGCGACCATAGTTGCTCTTAGATCGGTCACTCAAGAATTCTCTAAGATGACCATTCTTCAATAGAGTCGCCACTTCGTCCCGGAGATGTCGGTAGTTCCCAGTCTGGTGTCCATTCGTTCCGTGGTATTCACACCATAAGCTGGGATCCCTCTGGCTGGGATCGAATCTCATTAGCTTCGGAAATCGTGCTTCTATGATGTTTCTCATAGCTGAGACAAATTCTACTACGCTGACATTGAAATTGTATTCTGATAACCTAGGGTGGGAAGGATCCTGCGCACCTGACGCTTCCTTGTCCTGCAATAATCTATTGTTCCGACCACAACCAGACCTCCTATCATTAGCGAATCTATCTGCTGACCGAAAACCTCTACCGCAGCCTTCGGTCCGTTCGTTAATATGTCAGCCTTTCGGGCCTGCACCTTTCTGGCCCCGACATGAGCCTTCATAAAAGAATTCTCGAGCATCTCAATGGAATCTATGGAATGCTCGGGTAACAGTGAATACCACGTCAAAGCTCCCCTCGTGAGAGTCTCTCCAAATTTTTTAAACCAAACATATTCAATCTCGTGAGGAGCAAAATCATTCCCCTTCACCATTGTTGTATAGGTGGTAATACGCTCACGGAGGTCTGAAGAACCATCATACTTTGGCACATAGGGCATTTTAAACCGCTTCGGGACTAATTCCGGTGCCGCACTTGGTTTATACGGCAGCTGAGTATACTTCTTTCAGTCCGGTCCTTTCAGCAACTGAGTATAAATTTTACTATTATTTGTGAATAATACTTAAGTAGGAAGACGACGCAATAGGACATACATTACATATTTATTTATTTTTTTTAAAAAAGGTGTGTCAATTTCTTTCGAGCACAACCCGCTTTCTTGCCATTAAAAAGAAAAGATTAGAGTTAACTAATTTTTTTTTAAAATATTTATGAATCTAGAATTGACCACGTGGCAAAATCGTGCTTAGCAAATTAAAAGGATCTCTTGTTTTAAGTTAGATACGACTGTGTGTGGGATTTTTCCTTGCTTCGCTCTAAATTGAATGTTAAAGAGACTAGCCGCCTATGAATTTGTTTGAAACTTGAAAAGCTTACATAAAGGAAAGGTTTAAATCCAACAATACCCTTTCTCTATAAATCAATGGTCTCACATGCCCAAGAGCTTTGTGTTTCATTCTGTTATGTTATGTTTGGGCTTTTAATAAAGCGCGCTTTATTAATTTAAAGTACTTGGAATTGGGTTCAAATTCATTATTTAGCTTATGGTATAAATAGAAGTACATGAGTAATGCAGGGTTTTACCTAATTTCAACGATTGTTGATGAAGAACTCTCAAAGAAACTCCTTGAAATTGTCATATTCCTCTTCAATTGAATCCTCTCGAATTCTTCTTCTAAAATTTCAATATATGAGTTCTCTTCCCCTTGAATTCTATTCTTATCATTGAATGCTAATTAGTAGGTTACAAGTCTATATTTGTGGTGGACGAATTGTTTCTTTTACTAGTAGAATCTAACCTTTCTTTCTTACTTTTTATCTATCTTTTTATCTCTTTCTAGTTTTTGATTCCTTGTATTAATTTCATTGTAAGTAACAACAGTGGTAGAGGGCAGCGATGCAAATGGATGGAATATTATCAACGACACGCGCCGCTCTTGAACACTCCCCGCGGTGTAGAATCACCAAAAGCTCCACAAACACCGTCATCACCTCCACCAGACGCCATGCTCTACGATCAATTAGCTGAACACTCACCTCGCGGTGGCAATTGATATTTTGCAGAACTCAGGGTTTGAGGATGATATGATAAATCGCCAACGCAATGTGATTCTTTAGGAGATGGAAGAGGTAGTTAAATACCCCTATAATTTATTGGCTCTCACTTTCTGCTGGATTTACTCCTGGTGTTTAGCGTCTGTAGTCTTTGTTGGTTATAGTTTTCATATGGTAAAACTTCATCCACTTTATTATCCTAACTTGTTTGATTGGACATGGAATGCAAGATGTTAAGTCCACTGTTGATTCCAGGATTTCTCTGAATTTTAAAGTGATCAAAAGTAAGTTCCTATACCGAGCACCAATCCAATTAAGTCTGTAGCATCTACCAATTTCGACATATCCCCCTTTTCTTTTCATGTGAGATTAGGATCTTGTTTTAATGTCTTTCATTTATACGAGAACAATTGAATTGCTTATTACCCAATGCTGATATTGAAGTAAAGGTTGATAAATTAATTTGATACGCTAAAGTTAAATTTTGAATGGTTAGATGAACACCAAGATTGAGGCCTAGTAATGACGAAGCTATGTATAAATCCCAATTTAGGCAAAAGAGTTACGTGACTTCTTCTCATCTGCCTAAGCCTTAGTGGCCACTATTACTCGATATCTGTGTTGGTAGGAGAATGCAAGTACATGGCGAAAAATAGCCCAGATGCGTGCAGGTTGGTGGGGCACCACTATTGTTCCAAAATAAATGAATTCTTGAAAGTTGTGACAGTTATATGTAATATTTATTGTTTACTGTCAATTACTTTGAAACATTTCAAAATGGAAAGAGTGTCATATAAACAGGAACCAAGAGAGTACTATTAATGTTTTAAACAGATAATGAAATTTTCAGCTGTGACCAGAATAATTTATTGTTTGATTGGAGTGATTGTTAAAGCAATGTTTTGAGAATTCACCTGTCATATGTATACCCGGGGCTTCATAATGATGCATTTGTGGTCCTTGGAGATAGAAAGAGAAAAGTTGATAGGAGTAATAGGAGCTGTGTTTTAGTCCAATTATGAACTATTCCGAAGGACTAGTAAATTTGGGAGTTTAGCAAGATAAGCTGGAACTTGGAAGTAGCACCTATATTCAACCAAGTGCCTATACTACTCTTAGTTGCTCCCTTTTTGGCATTAAGAATCAGTAGTTCAAGTATAGTATATGAAAGAAATAAAATTTTGATGAGGTTTGGGCAGCCGAAGCATGAATAAATTTTTCTCTGAAAAAGAATGTGTCGAAGCTCGAAACAACAACAACAACAAACCCCGTATATTCCCACAAGTGGAGTCTGGGGAGGGTAGTGTGTACGCAGACCTTACCCCTACCTAGTGAAGGTAGAGAGGCTTCAAAGCTCGAAAGACTAATAAATTATTTTGGGAGTGGTTACCGTCAGATGACATGTGCTTTTATGATTGGAATTACCTCTTTTTGCTAGATACCCTAAGTTTTGTCTACTCTGATTGTGTAAGATCTAGATTAAGGAGCTCATTGAACTGACGATAATTGACACTTCACGTTGGTGCGAATCCCCTCCGCGTTTGATCGGTTTATGCCTTGGTTGGTCCTAACCCTCAAAGGGCCTGAGATTAGCGGAAGAATGGGAGAAATTCTTATTGATCGGTTGATTGAAGTCCACCATAGATTTGAACTGATCCAGAGACTCTTTGATAGGGCAAAACTGTACCAGACATGAACATTTTTTGATATCTCCATCTCGTTTCATTTTTGAATGAGTTTCCCCTGTAGTAGAATGCAAATTTTGTGTCTAGAAACAGCTTTCTGAATGAGTTTCACCTGTTCGAACACAATTGCTCCTTTTCCACTCCTTCAATGCTCCTTCTTTCTCAAAAGTAACCACGATGCTCGTCGATTATACCACGAGCCTATTTGGGTTAGTTGGTTGTAAGTAACTGATAGGTTTGAAGTATCGAAAAGCAATTTTTAAGTGCTTAAACTGATTTTATAAATAAGTAGTTTCGTATTGGATAGAAATGCTGACATTGATAATAAACAAGTGATATATTTGGTAAAAAAGTGCCGATAAGCTTTTGTTCTACAAAAAATTATAAATCTAAAAGTAGCTTTGTAAAGAAAAGGAGAAGCGGCAAAATTAATGGAATGAAGAAAATTTAGGAGTATTATTTCGGGAAAGGTATTGTTTGAGTTAGAAAAATATTATTAAGGATAAAATAGTAGAAGTCTTGGTAAACCTAAAATTGTTTATAAGCTGATCAACTTATGATTTTTGGCTGATTTTGGCTTATAAGCACTTTGGGTATTAACAAAAAGTATAGATAAGTCAAAAAGTTCTTATAAGCCAATTTGATCAGCTTATAAGCTTATGCAAACACTCTCTATGACCTTCAGGTCGCTGGCAACTCTCATCGAACCTCATACAGAAGCTTTGTACACTGGTCCCTGATCTTTGATTACGCAATCACCGATTCAGCATTCCTCTCAACTACTCTCTCGATTATTGCTCCTCCCCTTAAATTTCTGTCTTTGCTTGCGAAGCCGTTGCTGGTAATATGGTTCCCGTAACTCACACCTCATTATCTAATTTGAAACAGATAATGCGGATCTTTATAATTCTATTTCATTCTATTTTAGGCAGTGTTTGGCCTTGGTTAAGCTTATAAAGGACTAAAAGAGTAACTTTCAGAAATAAGTACTCTAATTTTCAGCATAATTGATATGTAAAGTACGAGGAGAAGTTTTTCTACAATTAAATGTTTTGGTTATCAAAGTACTAGGAGAAGTTTCATCTTCTAGCAGTTATTTACTGCAGTTGATGCTATTTACTTGTTACTTCTTCAATAGAAACAACAATGATTTGTCAGTATATTGATTTCGGAGGCGATTTACAACTAATTGGTTGTATTCAGGTGTGCATTCGCGCTTTTCCAGGCAGTTGGTTGGGATTTCGAGGAATTTAGAGTAGATTGAAAGCATATGAAAATGGTGAGAGATAGAGATGGAGAAAAAGATAGAAATGGAATTGAACAAGTTAGAAGTTGAGATTTATCACGTTTGAGGTTGAATCGAGCGACATCATTGACAAAGTCAAAGCTTAGATTCAGGATAAGGAAAGTATTCCACCAGAGCAGCAGCGATTAATCTTCGCTGGAAAGAAGCTCAAAGATGGACATACTCTTGCATCCAGAAAGAGTCGACTTTGCATTTGGTTTTGAGGTTTCGTGGTGGGATTATTGAGCCTTCTCTGATGGCTTTGGCTAGGAAGTACAACCAGATTAAGATGATTTTGCTGCAAATGCTATGCTCTCTTGCTTCCTCGTGCTGTTAACTTCAGGAAGAAAAGATATGGGCACAGCCTTGTCCTCAGTCTTATTAAGTAATCAATCACCGGTGCGCAATAAACCACCATCATGGTTGATAAAAATCATTTGATGTGTGTGTGTATATATATATATAGAGAGAGAAAGAAATAGAGACAGAGAGCTTGCAATGTGGTTAAGCCAAGTGGCAAGTTAAAAATAAGCCACTTGGCAATTTTTAGGACAAAGTCATCTAAATTAGGTAATAACATTAGGTTTAAATTTAGAGATGAAGCTTTTTAAATAAACAAGATAAACAACTTTTGTAGATTTATTCCGCTGCCTATTTTATCAGAGGAAAAAATCTTTTTAAATCATGTTGATAGTTTTTCAAAAATCTATACCTATCTATATTATACTAGATTTTATTATGTTAATAAGAGGATAGTCAAGCTTGATGTTAAGCCAAGTGTCATAAATATAAAATGAAAAATGGAGCAGTAAAAAAAAATTAGAGAGAGTATGATTATATTAAGAATTAGTTTAGAAAATAAAATAGAGTAAATTAAAAATATTTAAGAATTTCTAGCAATAATTTTAAAATAAAATAAATATTTATTTTAAAAATTAAAAAATTGCACATATATCTATAATATTAAAGGGTGGTAGTGAAAAATAATATTAGATGAAGTGAAGAGTTAATAAAAAGTTATTTGAAAATGTGATAATAGAATATATTCGATAACGTAATAGCAAAAGTAACAAAAATAATTAAGAATTCAAAATTTTTTAATATTAGAAATGGAAGGAAAAGACTATCAAAACTTGAGATTAGAAATTTCTTATAATTATGATGAGAACGCTCAAATTATAGATAGGACCACAAATTTGAAGTTTTATTAGATAAAGAAAAATAATATTTGATTACAAATTAAAAATTTTAAAAATATAAAATTCAAAGTTGCATTTAAAATGAAAAGATATTATTATAGGTAAAACGTTGCCGCAAAAACTAGTTAGAATTCATAATAAAACATTTCTTCCTTCAAATTGTAATAAGCAAGATATTAAGAAAAGAAGAGCAAGACATTAAGTAAATTGCTAAGCTAATAAAAGATCACATGACAGCATAACAATATTAAGTAATGAATAATGCAATAACTATAAGGAAAGAACAAAAACATAAAAAAAATAATATATATATATATATAAAAATATAGAAGAATAAGACTTATTTGAATTTGAGGTGAAAAAGAAAAAGGCAGTAAGAATTTTGCTGAAATAATATGATCCAATGTACTCAAATAAGACAGGTCATAAAAAGACATGTTTAGTATTTTTAATATCAATCAGGAAATAAAATGCAAGTACTAAAATCAAAGAGTTATATAGAAAAAGAAAACGAGTTATCCACAGTTCAGAAATGATTTTATGTCCTACTTCTTAATTAATATCAATAATTTTTACGTGAATAATTTATATTTTAGGTTATTTGCATATAATCTAAATAAATAAATCACAATTGACATGATTTATGTCCGTGCATTGTGCAGGTACTAATTCGGTACTAGTGCTAACAAAGTATTAATCCCTACATTTCAATAAACCATCAGTTTCTTATTATGCGATGGTTCTTGCATCATTAATCTCAACATTACAAATTCATATCATTGTAATTCTTGCATATTGTTAAGTCAGAATCCCTACTTCGCTAATAAGCATTACAATGTGAAGACAATATTAAAACTCGCGTGGGATAATGTTTTTTTCTTTATTGAATCAGATAAATAAAATTAGGTTTCCTCTTTTAGGAGCTTACATTATTACCTTTAATTTTAAGTTAGTACATAAATCATGACATAATTTTAAATGCTTATTTGGTCTCAATTTATTTGTTTTCCGTAGTTAAGGTTAGAGCCGTTGTAGTTTTTTTTAATCCAAATTGAATTGGGATTGAAACCGCATAGCTCCTCCGCCAATTCCGACTGAGATTGGGATTGAAACCGGCAATGTAGGCCAACTGGAATTGGGATTGAGCTCCTCCGCCAACTAGTATATATAGGAGTATTGTATTTCATCAATTCAATTTGATCTCCGTCCGACTCCACCCCTCATATTCTCCCTCCCTCCAATTCACACAGTCGGAATTCACATCAGAATCTCTCCCTACAATTCACTTCACATCAGAATCTCTCCCTCCAATTCAAATTCAAACTAGGTGTAGGTTTTGTGATGGGCCATTTGGAAGCACAAGCAGTGTATGAATACGGAGCCCACTCACTAGCCGCCGGTGAACCTGAGTCTCTTTATGGGAAAATAGACCCCAAAACATTTGGTGATCGTGCTTACAAGGGTAGACCTGACAAGGCTGCTAGGAAGCGCGAACCACTACTTGTCTCTGATTGGCATAGGCAAAGCAAGAAGAGACGGTTACTTGAAACTGTTCTTACTTCAACTGAGGAAGAAGGTGTTTACCAGCCTAAAACCAAGCAAGCTAGGGATGCTTATGAGGCCCTGCTCAGCCTCATTCAGCAGCAACTTGGTGGCCAACCATTGAATATTGTTACTGCTGCAGCTGATGAGATATTGGCTGTCTTAAAAAATGACTGCTTTACCAACCCTGATAAGAAGAAAAACCAGATTGAAAACCTGTTAAATTCCGTATCAAATCAGGTGTTTGACCAGTTGGTGTCGATTGGGCGACTCATCACTGATTATCAAGGCGATGGCGATGCACCTCTGGATGATGATGTTGGTGTAGCTGTTCAGTTTGAGGAGAATGAAGAAGAAGAAGAGAGTGACCTTGATGATGAAGAGGAGGAGGACAATGATGTGCTGGATGCCGACTGTTCTGGTGCTATGCCTATCATTGCTGATTATCAGATGCATGAGGCGGATGAGGGAATGTCCTTGAATGTTCAGGACGTAGATGCTTATTGGCTTCAAAGAAAGATCTCTCAAGCTTATGAGCACCATATCGATCCGCAACAGAGCCAAAAGCTTGCTGAAGAGGTTCTCAAAACTCTCGCTGAAGGCGACGATAGTGAAGTAGAAACCAAGCTACTGTTGCATCTCCAATTTGATAAGTTCACTCTCATCAAATATCTTCTGCGGAACCGGCTAAAGGTAGTATGGTGTACCCGTCTTGCACGGGCTGAAGACCAAGCGAAAAGGAAGGAAATTGAACAAGAGATGTTGCTGTTGGGGCCAGATCATGCCGCGGTACTTGAGCTGGTGCGTGCTACTAGGGCTACTGCAAAAGAGAGGCAGCTGCATTTGGAGAAAACCATCAGGGAAGAGGCTCGGCATCTCAAAGATGGTGACAGAGATAACGATAATGCTTGGTTAATGGGGCAACGCCAGCTGCTTGATCTTGACAGCCTTGCATTTCATCAAGGTAGTCTGTCGATGGCAAATACAAAATGCGTGCTTCCAGTGGGGTCTTATAGGAATCATAAGAAGGGGTATGAGGAAGTTCACGTGCCAGCACTGAAGCCAAAGCCACTAGCCCCTGGAGAAGAGCTTGTGAAGATCTCCTCCATTCCAGTGTGGGCTCAACCAGCGTTCAGTGGGTTGACCCAATTGAATAGGGTTCAGAGTAAAGTATATGAGACTGCCCTCTTTTCCCCAGAGAACATCTTGCTCTGTGCTCCAACGGGTGCTGGGAAGACCAATGTAGCTATGCTCACCATACTTCAGCAAATCGCTCTAAACCGCAACTTAGATGGATCGTTCAACCACACCAATTATAAGATTGTGTATGTGGCACCTATGAAAGCCCTTGTTTCTGAAGTGGTTGGCAATCTCTCCAAGCGTTTGGAACATTACGGTGTCAAGGTGAAAGAGTTGAGCGGTGATCAAACATTGACTCGTCAACAGATTGAAGAGACTCAAATTATTGTGACTACCCCTGAGAAATGGGATATTATAACAAGAAAGTCAGGCGATCGCACCTATATGCAGCTTGTTAAACTTGTTATTATTGATGAGATACATCTCCTGCACGACAATCGATGTCCTATCTTGGAGAGTATCATAGCAAGAACTATCAGACAGATTGAAATCACAAAAGAGCATATTCGGCTTGTTGGATTGTCAGCAACTCTTCCAAATTATCAGGATGTGGCTTTGTTTTTGCGAGTTGATCTGAATAAAGGACTCTTCCATTTTGACAATAGCTATAGATCTGTACCATTGGCTCAACAATATATTGAAATTACTGTTAAGAAGCCACTGCAAAGGTTCCACTTGATGAATGATATTTTCTATGAGAAGGTGATTAGTGTTGCAGGAAAGCATCAGGTGCTTATCTTTATTCATTCAAGGAAGGAAATAACTAAAACAGCTCGAGCAATCTGGCATGTTGCGCTTGGTAATGACACCCTTACTAAGTTTTTGAAGGAGGATGGTTTAACTCGGGAAATTTTAAAGTCTCAAACTGAGCTTATCAAGAGCAATGATCTCAAAGATCTTTTACCATATGGTTTTGCAATTCACCATGCGGGTTTGGTCAGAACTGATCGGCAAGTTGTGGAGGAGCTTTTTACTGATGGACACGTGCAAGTGTTGGTCTCAACCACAACTTCAGCATGGGGTGTAAATTTACCTACACATACTGTCATTATAAAAGGTACCAAGATTTATGATCTTGAAAAAGGAGCATGGACTGAACTCAGTCCTCTTGATGTTGCGCAAATGCTTGGCCGAGCTGGAAGGCCTCAATATGACACTTATGGTGAAGAAGTCATCATAACTGGACACGGCGAACTGCAATATTATCTTTCTTTGATGAATCAACAGCTTCCTATTGAAAGTCAGTTTATATCCAGGTTGGCCGATCAATTGAATGCAGAGATTGTCCTTGGGACAGTACAGAATGTCAGAGAGGCATGCAAGTGGCTCCTATATACTTACCTCTATGTTCGCATGGTACAGAATCCCACACTTTATGGTCTAGCTGGGGATGCCCTCGAAACTGATTCTGCTTTGGAGGAAAGGCGTGCTGACTTGGTTTATTCTGCTGCTACGTTGCTGGACAAGAGTAACTTGGTTAAGTATGATAAGAGAAGTGGATATTTCCAGGTGACTGACCTGGGGCGCATTGCGAGCTATTATTACATAACTCATGGGACAATTTCCACGTACAATGAGCATTTGAAGCCCATCACGGGTGATATTGAACTTTGTAGGCTTTTTCTCTTAGTAAGGAATTCAAATATGTAACAGTCAGACAAGATGAGAAACTAGAGCTGGCAAAGCTTCTAGATCGTGTCCCTATTCCGATAAAAGAGAGTCTTGAGGAGCCTAGCGCTAAGATCAATGCTCAACTGCAGGCGTACATTTTACGGTTAAAGCTTAAAGGGTTGTCTTTGTAATCCGACATGGTTTATATATCTCAGAGTGCTGCACATCTGATGCGAGCCCTTTTTGAGATTGTGGGCTAAGTNAGGCTTTTCTCTCTTAGTGAGGAATTCAAATATGTAACAGTCAGACAAGATGAGAAACTAGAATTGGCAAAGCTTCTAGATCGTGTCCCTATTCCGATAAAAGAGAGTCTTGAGGAGCCTAGCGCCAAGATCAATGTTCTACTGCAGGCGTACATTTCACGGCTGAAGCTTGAAGGTTTGTCTCTGTCATCCGACATGGTTTATATATCTCAGAGTGCTGCACGTCTGATGCGAGCCCTTTTTGAGATTGTTCTGAAGAGAGGATGGGCTAAGTTAGCTGAGAAGGCCTTGAAATGGTGCAAAATGATAAGTAAGAGGATGTGGAGCGCACAGACACCACTCCGCCAATTCCATGGCATTTCAAATGAGATCTTGATGAAGTTGGAGAAGAAAGATCTTGCTTGGGAGCGTTATTACGATCTTTCATCACAAGAGTTGGGAGAGCTTATCCGTTTCCCGAAGGAGGGTAGAACGTTACACAAGTGTATTCATCAGTTCCCGAAGCTGAACCTCGCAGCAAATGTTCAGACAATTACCCGGTCAGTCTTGATGGTAGAATTGACCATTACACCGGATTTCCAGTGGGAGGACACGGTCCATGGTCTTGTAGAACCTTTCTGGGTGATTGTTGAAGACAATGATGGGGAATATATTCTTCATCATGAATATTTCATGCTGAAGAAGCAGTATATTGATGAAGACCATACTTTGAACTTCACAGTCCCAATATATGAGCCATTGCCCCTTCAGTATTTCATTCGTGTTGTTTCTGACAGGTGGCTAGGGTCCGAGACTGTTTTGCCAGTCTCTTTCCTACACCTGACTTTGCCAGAAAAATGTCTTCCTCCCACTGAGTTACTAGACTTACAACCTTTGCCAGTTACTGCATTGAGGCATCCATCATATGAAGCACTTTATCAAGATTTTAAGCATTTCAATCCAGTTCAGACTCAGGTATTCACAGTTTTGTACAATTCAGATGACAATGTCTTGGTTGCAGCTCCAACTGGTAGTGGGAAGACCATTTGCGCTGAATTTGCCATATTGAGGAATCATCAGAAAGGGCCTGATAATATAAGTCGTACTGTGTATATAGCTCCACTAGAGGCTCTGGCCAAGGAGCGGTTCAGTGATTGGAAGAAGAAATTTGGAGACTCTCTGGGAATTAGAGTTGTTAAATTAACTGGGGAGACTGCCAAAGATCTGAAGCTGTTAGAGAAGGGCCAGCTTATTATCAGCACGCCTGAGAAATGGGATGCTATATCTCGTCGCTGGAAACAGCGAAAGCATGTTCAGCAGGTCAGTCTTTTCATTATTGATGAATTGCACCTGATTGGTGATCGAGGTGGCCCTATCCTAGAGGTGATTGTCTCTCGGATGAGATATATTTCAAGCCAGGTTGAGAACAAGATCCGCATCGTTGCTTTGTCAACTTCCCTAGCTAATGCCAAGGATTTGGGAGAATGGATTGGTGCTACATCTCATGGGCTCTTCAACTTTCCTTCTGGTGTTAGGCCCGTGCCACTGGATATTCACATTCAAGGTGTTGATATTGCTAACTTTGAAGCTAGGATGCAAGCCATGACAAAACACACATATACTGCAATTGTCCAACATGCAAGGAAAGGAAAGCCTGCAATTGTGTACGTTCCCACGAGGAAGCATGCACACTTGACTGCTGTAGATCTGATGAGTTATTCTAGTATGGACAGAGAAGACACACCCATGTTTCTGCTACGATCTGCAGAAGAGCTGGAGCCTTTTGTGGAGAGGATCAATGAACCTATGCTGAAAGAGACACTCAAGTATGGTGTGGGCTACTTGCATGACGGATTGAGCGGCACTGATCAGGAAATAGTGAAGACGTTGTTTGAAACTGGATGGATTCAAGTATGTGTAATGAACAGTACAATGTGCTGGGGAGTACCATTATCTGCCCATTTGGTGGTGGTGACGGGAACACAGTACTATGAGGGTAGGGAAAATATGCACACTGATTATCCAGTTGCTGATTTGTTGAAGATGATTGGTCATGCCAGTCGACCTCTTGTAGATAGCTGTGGGAAGTGTGTCATCCTTTGCCATGCACCACGCAAGGACTACTACAAGAAGTTCTTGTATGATGCATTCCCAGTTGAAAGCCATCTGCAACACCATCTCCATGACAATTTGATTGCTGAGGTGGTTGTGGGAGTTATTCAAAACAAGCGGGATGCGGTGGATTACCTAACATGGACCTTCATGTATAGAAGGCTGACACAGAATCCAAACTACTACAATCTGCAGGGTGTTAGTCACAGGCATCTGTCGGACCACCTCTCAGAGCTGGTGGAGAATGCTATTAGTGACTTGGAGGCAAGCAAATGCATAGCTGTTGAGGATGACTTTTTGCTTTCACCTCTGAACCTTGGCATGATAGCGTCATACTATTATATCAGTTACATGACAATAGAGCGATTTAGCTCTTCCCTGACCTCCAAAACGAAGTTGAAGGGCTTACTGGAAATATTGGCTTCAGCGTCGGAGTATGAACGGTTGCCGATAAGACCAGGTGAAGAGGAGTTGACAAGAAAGTTGATTAATCACCAGCGTTTCTCCTTTGAGAATCCGAAATACACAGATCCTCGCGCGAAGGCTAATGCTCTCTTACAAGCCCATTTCTCTAGGCAAGTGGTGGGTGGAAATCTTACTTCTGACCAGCAAGAGGTGCTTCTGTCTGCTATTAGGCTGCTTCAAGCAATGGTTGATGTTATTTCCAGTAACAAATGGCTTAGTGTAGCACTTCTAGCAATGGAGGTGAGCCAGATGGTGACACAGGGAACGTGGGAACATGACTCGATGCTTCTTCAGGTTCCACACTTTACAAATGAATTGGCTAAGAAGTGCCAAGAAAATCCAGGAAAGAGTATAGAGACAGTGTTTGATTTAGTGGAGATGGAAGATGACGAGAGGCGTGGGCTCTTGCAAATGTCGGACTTACAGCTTATGGATGTTGCCCGGTTTTGTAATCGGTTTCCAAACATTGATTTGACATATGATGTGCTGAACCGTGATAATGTGAGTGCTGGAGACAATGTGAGCGTGCAGGTAACCCTTGAGCGAGATCTTGGGGGTAGAACAGAGGTTGGACCTGTTTTTGCACCTAGATATCCCACAACCAAGGAAGAAGGATGGTGGCTTGTTGTCGGCGATACAAAGAGCAACCAACTGCTGGCCATTAAGAGAGTTACCCTGCAAAGGAAGTCCAGTATCAAGCTCAATTTTTCTGCACCTGCAGAAGCTGGAACGAGGACCTACACACTCTATTTCATGTGCGATTCTTATCTGGGTTGTGACCAGGAGTATATTTTTACACTTGATGTTAAAGCGGCAACGATTAAAGAGGACAGTGAAAGAGTCTGATGCAGTTGTTTTTTTTTTTTTTTTTTTTTTGAGAGCTTTCCCTAGATGCTTGATTTATTACTGTAGAGTATAGACAAGCTAGTGGTGTTTAGTTATGTGGCTTTTTATTGTGGATCCCACCTTTGTGATTAATATATTTCTATGGTCTGTGAGATGTTAAGGGCGAAGAACTCTGTCTGTCTTTCACTTGTAATTATGAAGGATTACACTGGTTTGTGTAGTTCCTGTTTATAGCTTTAGTAATTGGTTTTTAAGTCTCTGGTAAGATGGCATTTTATGTTCATTTGATATCATTATGGTGTTTCTCACTTGGAGGTTTCTCCCTTCTCCCTTCTCCGTTTCTTGGCGTTACAATTCTTGCAGATATCCAACTTAGTTTTTACCTATTTTCCTTGTCCCGGTTATCTTTGTACAGGTATTACATTTTCAATTTCTTTGTGAAGTGGAAGCTTTTATTTGGTCTTAAAATTAGTAGTAAGAAGCTGAAGAAGGTGAAAAGATAGCTCTTTTCCTGTGTTTCTGGTATTGGGAAGTGAGAGATATTTTTGCGCAAAATACGTGTTACACCACTTGTCTCTGCTTGCTTTTCTAAAAACGAAAAATAGTAGTTCTTATCTCTGCTTTTGCTTCCCTGCCTCTCTCTCTCAATGGTCTTGTATTTGAATTCAAGGGGGCAAAAGATTAAGGGTTCCTCCGTCTCATAAATTACAAAAGATTAAGGGTTCCATTACCACGCCTCTTGAAGCGGATAAAGGTGACCTAATTATTCCATTTAACACACTTTTGGGTATTGAGCTATGTATGAGTTTTGTGTCTCAACAGAATGGAATTTAGCTGTCATTTTGTATATATAATTTATCTTTATTCTTGTCATGTTCATGGTGTTCTTACTTTAGACCTCTAAATATTTGCTGGATCAGTCTGCTTCTTATATTGAGAATGGCTTGTCTGTTTGACGAATTCTTTCTACTTTAGCTTTTGTTCTGATGCTTTTTTGGAATATTTATTTGTATTATATTTTTTCAATTTCCTGATCACAATGAGGAGATTTTGTAGTGTATTTGGAGGTGCTAGCTTAGCCTTAACTGCTAGATAATTTGTTTTTTTTTCTCTGTAATTTTGCTATCTGAACTATAAAATGCTCCTTCTAATGATATTATTAGTGACTGTTGAAGACCCAATTTGATACATATCATTTGACCCACTTCAAGGTCCTTTTCAATCTAATCCTGTGTCTTATCTCCATCTTTATCTGGTTTCCTCATGCCATTTATCCCTCTGGGTGTCTCCCCCATTAACCCCCCTATACCCACCCTTTTTGCCATCTACCTTTTCATCTCTTGCCTCTGTAATATGTGCTGACCTCAGATTTCATTGCCCTTCCTCTGCCGTGGCATATCGAGAATTTTGGCACGGTGAATCGTGATCATCTTGTACACCTTGTACCATCTATTTTATTTATATTTGATATAGAATGAAATGCTATTGCAACTAGTTTGGATAAGTATAGGAGGGTGTTCTATTTCTCATTCCATAACTTTGCCTCAATCAAACTAGTGGTGGTCGGCTGTGTGGATTCTCTTTATATGGCAAACTATGGTCACTATGGCAAGAGTGCAATAGAGGATATTCTGAAGGAATATTCATGAATAGTGTGAAGCATATTTGTCTATGCATTTGGTCTCTCAGTATAAACAAAAATGTAAGTGACTTTGAGGATGGCTTAAGATTTTGTCCTCTTAAGCGCTTGCTTTGGCTTGCGTGTATCAAATACTCTTACAACAACAACACCCCAATTCTAAACTGGTCGCGGTGCTGTATAAGTAAGTATTCCTAGTTCCTTACTTACAAAAAAAAAATTGTTTGCTGGATTTTATTACAGGTGCTGCTTTCTTTTCCAGGAATACTAATAACTAAAATAGGTGGTATTTCGCTGCTTCTCATTTGCTTGATCAAGCTTCTTGGCATTTGATGATTAGTAGCACAGCTGGGGCCATTTGTGAACTAGATTCCTGAATCTACAGTAGAGATGTAGTTTCTGCAATTCTTTGTTGGACTTGGCAGTAATAGGAACTACTGATGTGTTGTAGGAAACGATCTGAAGGTTAATTTTTGCTCTGTGTAAGGTTGAACTTTGAAAGCAATGGCTGTGAAGGTGGAGAAGAGGACTTGCCAAGGGATGCAAAGGTTATCAAAACATTGTTAAAATCAATGGGTGTTGGTGACTGAGCCTCGAGTTGTGCATCAGTTTTAGAACTGCAGCATCAAATATGTAATTGATTTACTGACGGATGCTCAAGTCTACTCATGCGTGCAGGGAAGGTTGCCATTGACTCTGATGATATCAAGCTTGCCGTTCAGCTGAAAGTTAATTTCAGCTTCTCACAACCCCACACCAGGTACTAACTCTTATTAGATCCTTCATTCTTGTGATGGTATTCAATATTCCAAGATGTAAAATGCATACCTTTCTTAGAGACTTCTTAGGGGTGTGGTGAAACTGATAACCTTAGCCTTCTCTTGTCTAGGAAGGACAATAAAATAGGGACTTACTGAATCGAAGGGTTATATGATGTTAACTAAAATGATAGGCTTGGAGTAAAATATGGTTCCTTTGCAACTGGAACAAACATGTTACTTTAGGGGTTGTTTGGTACAATGGGGGGACATGGGGTGGGATATCCTATGGGATTAGTTATCCCACCTTCTATATGGGAACTAATCCCATCATTTTAGAGTAAAACTTATTCCAGGATTAGCTAATATCCCAAACCAAAAATGGGATAATGTTAATCCAAACTTTATCTCGGATTATTATTCTTATTCCATGTACCAAACGACCGCTAAGAGTGATGAGAACCCTTAATTCTGAGCTTGAAGTAGTACTATCACTTTACTCCAATTTTGCTGATCCTTTTTCCTTTTTGAATGTACAGTATGTGGTAATTTCACAGTCCAGCAGAACCAATTTCCTCTAACTTGAACATCTGTTGTGTCGCTCATGAACAAGCTAGAAGTGAAAAATAATCATGACTGTCACTAAAGTATAGCATTATTTGTGAAATGTGTACGAAAAGTTTTCAAACTTATAATTTTGACAATACTGTTGTGGAAAATTTCAAATTTATCTTTTCGCAATACCTTTATGGAAATATTTTAACGGATTTATAATACTTGACCCTGGAGAGTATTCCATTCAGAGAAGAGAGAAGTGAGATTATGCAATTAGTTTAACCACTATTAGTCTTTTTAAGCTTGGAAATTGTGCTACTTACGATCGCACTCACATGTGAATAGTTAAAATGCAATGTGTTCAAAACTGTTTGCGAGTGCTGTTAGTTTAATTTGGAAAATAACAGAACACAAAGGTATTTTGTATTTTATCCGCCAACAAGTAATATGGGAAAAAACAACAAGAAAAAGGAGGTGGGTTATGGTGGTTAATGCAGAATAGTTTAATTATATGAATCACCTCAATGCAAAATTGTTAATACAGCAGATTGGCTATTAAGGATTTTGGATGTTATCTTCTATCTCTAACTCATAATATATATATATTGCTTATTGATACTTTTATCGTGTGAGAAGGTACGGGAGAAAAAGATATATTCTTGATATCATCTATCAAGTGTTTTACAATACCCCTATTTATAACTATACACCATAGATATTCTACTCCTGTTCCATGTGGGACTAGGTTATTTACTTAACTATCTAACACTCCCCCTCAAGCCGGTGCATACAAATCATATGTACCGAGCTTGTTACATATGTAACTAATACGAGGACCATTGAGGGACGTGGTGAAATATCTGCAAGCTGATCATTCGACTTCACAAACTTTGTAGCAATATCTCCTGAAAGTATCTTTTCTCAGACAAAGTGACAATCAATCTCAATGTGTTTAGTTCTCTCATGGAACACCGGATATGATGCAATATGAAGGGCAGCTTGATTATCACACACAAGTTCCACCTTGTTGATCTCACCAAATTTTGACTTCTTGAGCAAATATTTGATCCAAACTAGCTCACATGTTGCCACAGTCATCGCTCAATATTCTTCTTCTACACTAGACCGAGCAACCACAATTATGTTTCTTGCTCTTCCAAGATACCAAATTACCTCCTACTAAAATACAATATCCAGACGTAGAACGTCTATCAAAAGGTGATCCTACCCATTCAGCATATGAGTATCCAACAATTTGCTCATGACATCGATCTTCAAACAATAATCCTTTGCCTAGAGCTGATATTATATATCGAAGAATGCAGACAACCGCATCCCAATGACTATCACAAGGAGAATCCATAAACTATCTCCCCACACTAACAGGAAAGGAAATGTCAAGTCTAGTCACAGTGAGGTAATTTTATTTACCAACCAGCTGCCTATATATTGCAGGATCGCTAAGCGGCTCTCCCTTTCCTTGCAGAAGTTTAGAATTCAGATCCATAGGAGTTTCAACAGGTTTACAACCTATCATTCCTGTCTCCTTAAGAATGTCTAAGGTATATTTCCGTTGTGAGATCACAATATCTGAGCTAGACTGAGCAACCTCAATACCTAGAAAATACTTTAATCGTCTTAATCAGTAATTGTTGAAAGAGATGCTTCAATTTAGTAATACCATCATGATCATTGCGTGTAATAACAATTTAGTAATACCATCCGTAGCATTAGCAGGGTCAGGTGCACGACGTGAATCAGCTAGGCCTTGATGCACGCGAACGACGATGATAAGTCGGGAATGGTGGAGCTGTAGAAGGTTAAGCTGGACTAGGCGGTGGAACTGGAGCTATAGGTCGTGGACCTGGAACTGGAGCTGGAGTTATAGAGGAAGATGACTGGGAGATAATGACTAAATCTCCAAAAGATGAGACTAATAGCACCTCAGAAATATCTAAGTGATTAGTTGGACCTATGAAGAATGATTGGGTTTCAAAGAAGGTAACATCAGCAGACATAAGGTACCGTTGGAGGTCAGGCGAACAACATCGATATCCCTTTTGTATTTTCGAGTAACCCAGAAATACACACTTAAGAACACGTAGAGCTGACTTATCTTTTCCTAGAGTAAGGTTATAGACAAAACACGTACTCCCAAAGACACGGGGTGGAAGAGAGAACAAAGGAAAGTGGGGGAACAATATAGAGAATGGAACTTGCTTCTGATAGCTGAGGATGACATACAATTAATAAGATAGCAAGATGTAAGAACCTCATTTCCCCGAAAATGCAACGAAACATGAGAGTGTGTGTTTTTGCCAAAAAATTCGTGTCCTTTACAATGGTGATTGAGCTCACTATTTATAGTTATGTCTGGGGAAACAAGTCCTAGGATCATGCTCTTCTTTAATCTCAATTATGAGGGTCATTGATGAAGATGAACATAAATGCCAAATTTTCTGTAATAGACCGTCGTTCTTAATGTTGCAGAATATTCCTTAGTAAATGCTACCGGGTGCAGAGCATTTAATACACCTTAACGTTATCCTTTCCGGTGACAAGCGGAGTGACTGCGTTCGATGCTCAGCCATCCCATTTTGGATTCTACGTGTCCTCCTTTTAGTCTGCCATGTGTCATATCATATTTTACCAAATACAATAAATATCTAACATATCAATAAATATATAGGATTAACCAACCATAGTTAACTTCCGTCACTATATATTGAGCATAAGCAATAGTCTTCATAATAGTCAAAAGATGATGGCAAAAGGTCATGGCATAACTAATGCTCCCTTTGTCCCAATTTATGTAGTACACTTTCCTTTTTAGTTTGTCTCGGGAATAATGACATCTTATATTTAGAACGATTCACTTTAAACTTCTTATTTTATCCTTAATGAAATTATTCATAGCCATAGAAATGTCTATGAGCTGTTTTAGACCATAAGTTTCAAAAATCCTTCTTTCTTTCGTAAATCTCGTGCTCAGTCAAACTATGTCACAAAAAATACAATAGAGGGAGTAGGTATTTGTACTAAGAAAAGGTAAGCCTAGTTCCCTCTGCACATATATCAAGACATTAACTAATTGAAGTTTAGTTAACTTTAACTAATTCAATTGAAGTTGCTCAACTATTTCAATTGAAATTACCAGAATAAAAACACAATAACATATGGACGAGTTAATTCCTCAAATGGTCATCCAAGTTGCAGAAATAACTCAATAAAGTAATTTTTGAATGTTCTTGAACAAATAAATCATCAAACTATGCCCATGTCTCCTATAAAATAAAACAAGCTGGAAATTCCTATTTTCTCACGTGAAAATTATAGTTGGCATCCCATGTCATCTTATTTGTCATTTAAAACGTGCCTCCACAGTATATTGAAATGGAGTTACTTATTGCCATTTAAAACATGCCACCACAAAAAAACCTTTAAAATATCTTATTAAGCATCATTTTGGCAGTTACAGAATGGAGACACCAGAATATCGAATAAGACGACACAACAATATATTGCTAGAAAAACCGGTGATGTTGCTTATGAAGCATCGTTTTAGCAGTTATTGGAATGGAGTGTCAACTTTTTTTTTTGCCCTATCTATGCTTGTTGTGTTCATGATTTAGTTGCAATATATTCTGTACATTTTATATTTTAGCAGTTATTCTCTGAAACCGGTCTTCATATACAACTTGCCTTGCCCTCACCTTCATTATTTTAGCAGTTATTTACTAGCAAGCTTAATTTGCTTTTTTGTATGAAAGCTAATGTAACAATAAAACTGAATGTATTTCAGAAATGTGCAGAGATGCACAATAATTGTTCATTTCGGATGTGAACCTCTTAATGTGTAAGAGAAAATGAGAGAAGATGGTGTTGATTTTTCATATGAAAATCGTGTTAGATGCATCTCCAGTTTGCTCTAGTTACACGGACATTATTTGATTTTTGAAAGATCCATTTTGAAATAGGTGAAATGGGTCTTATAATAAAAAGGGTTAATGAGTCTTATGTTTAAAATTAGCAATTAAGATGACATGGATGCCAATTGTAATTTTCCGATGAGAGAAAAGGAATTCTGGTCTATTTTATTTTGTAGGAGATATAGGCATAGTTTGATAACTTTTTTGTCCAAAACAGTTCAAATGTTACTTCACTAAGTCAATTCTAAAACTTGAATTACCATTTGAGGAATTAACTCCACGTAGACATGTAAATTCATTAAAACACAGGTAGAGAAACAAAGGTTGAGGACCTCATGGCCATATTGAAAGTTACCTTTGCTGCCATTGACTAAAGCGACGACCTTCATTGTTTACCGGTGACCAACAACTTTCATTGTTTCCAACCTTTCACCGAGAATGATGGTGAAGCAGGGTTGTCGAAAAGAGGAGAGTTTATGCTGTTTATTTGTCTTTGTTTGACTTGGATTTTTTGAGTTTTCTGACTTGTCCGTTTCTTGGGTTGTTGCAGTTTTTGAAACAATCATGAGATTAAATCAATCAACTAAACCTTGATATTCTTTTTTTCCGTGTTAAAGTTAAGCAAACTTCAGGTTATTTATTTTTCAGATTGTTGCATTGGCTAATATTGATTACCACCGATGACGCAACAGGCAAATGTATCAATTGGTGAGCTTCTTTTCCTTCTTTTTTCCTCTTTCCCTACTGAGAGCTTCTCTTTGCATGTAATGATACTGCAATGGCTTTGTAATTCGCAATGTCGAACAACACGCCTCTATTAGTTGAAGTAGGCTATATGAATTCTCTCTGTGCATAATATTTTGAGAATTTATCATAGTTAGATTATATTTATTGAAGAGGTGTTGAAGTGGAGAAGGTCATTTTGATATATGTGAAAGTGGCACTAATGCGCAAGCGAAACTACTTCCTTAGAAAATTCAATCTGATTATAGCTTTGCGAACCATATATTTGGATCTTTCAGTTAGTTATAAGCTGCTGTTTCTAAAAGAGTTGAATCTTTTTTTCCTTTTATTTTTACTTGGAGGGAGAGATCTTGTTTGTTGCTTGGAGGTTCTAATAAAAAAGTATAAACTTTATGCCAAGAAAACGTCTTGACGTCCTTTGTGATAGAAACGTTCTGAGATGGTCATATCAGCAATGTTGTGAATCTTGGGATTGTAACTTGTAAGGCCAACACTTACAAGAGGAAATGCCATAGAAATTCAGATATATGGATACGCAGTTATCTAAGATTGGAGGTGAAATTATTTATCACATCTGATAGAGGGTACAAGTGGTACATAAACCTCTAGATGCACAGGTTCGTGGCTTTGAGAATATGAAGATTAGAGATGCTTAAAGACATAGACCAAAGATCACATGGAGGTAAGTTGTTTAAGAAGTCCTAATATATTTCAGAATCAGTGTGGAGTTAGGTAAAAACAGAATGCAGAAGAAGTCATTTATAAGCGATCCAATAGTTGGAAGTTGGGACTATGGATTAGTTGTTACTCTCCCCATTTCAATTTATGTGAATCCATTTGACTGGGCACTTAATTGGTATGGGTAAGACTTCTGTGGATGAGGATGTAGGAGAAGCTATAGGTAGTGGAGCTGGAGCTAGAGTTAGAGTTGCAGGTGATAGAACTGGAGTTGTAGGTGGTGGAGCCATGGAGGAAGGTGATGGTGATATAGTGATTGAATCTTCAAAAGATGGAACTTGTAGCACCTGAAAAATGTCTAAGTAATCACCCTAAACCTGCGAAGTCTGACTGCGTAGCAAAGAAAGTAACACCAGCAGACATAAGGCAACGTTGGAGGTTGGGTGATTGGGTGAGTAATATCGATATTTCTTTTGCGTTCTCGAGTAACCTAGAAATTTAAGTGTACGGGGGGCTAACTTATCTTTTCCCGTAGTATGTTTATGAACAAAACACGTGCCCCCCGAGAAGCAAAGTACTAGGGAGAACAAAGATGAGTGAGAAAACAAGATAGAGAATGAAACTTGATTCTGGATAGCTGAAGATGTCATACGATTAACAAGATAACAAGATATGAGAATTGCATCCCCCAAAAATGCAATGGAATATGAGATTGTACGAGTATGGTACAAGCTGTCTGAACGAGATGCCTATTCTTCCTTTTCGCTACCCCATTTTGTTGAGATGTGGTATGGACAAGATGTTTGATGAATGATTCCATGAGAGTTCATAAACTGCTGAATGCAGATAGAAACCCTAAATTAATTTTGGATTTCGGCATTTAAGGTCTGAAAAATTGAGAACAACTCACATCAATTTTTCATCAAAAATATCCAAGTGCACCTGGAATAATCATTAATGAAACTGACAAAGTACCGAAATCCCAAGGTAGGATTGACTCGACTAGGACCCCAAATATCTGATGGACTAAAGTGAAAGGTGACTTTGCCCGATTAGTAGGACGCCGAGGGAAATAGGAGCAAGTATGCTTACCGAGTTGACATGACTCACGCTCTAGAGTGGACAAGTGAGACAAACCAGGTACCACTTTTTGAAATTTTATAAATTGAGATATCTCAATTGTTTATGTAATAAATCTGGTGAATCAGTAACAGAACTAGATGTTGAAGGAAGGGATGATGTGGGTTCATGTGATTTAGCAAGGACAATGTAATAAAGTTCATGTGATTCAGGCCCAGTACCAATGATCCGTCCCGTACTGTGTTCGGGGGTATAAAAATAAGGTCATCAAGAAATAAAATAAAGCATTTAAGTGATTTGGCTAGGACTAATGACTATGAGATTATAAGGACTATTGGGAACATAGAACTGAATTTAAAAGTAATTAAGGAAGGAAATGAACTTGCTTGACCTATTCCAGTAGCCATTGTTTGAGACTCGTTGGCCACTATGACCATGAGAAGAGTTTGAACAACATATTCCTATTCCAATATGGGATTAGACATACTTATATACATAACTAACTAACAAGATGCATGGGTCAAAGTTTCTGTTTGAATTTCCTTCTTGAAAATCGGCTTCTTTGTATTTCAGTATGTTTTTACATCCTATTAGAAGGATTACTTATACAATGAGCCCTATGACTAAGGAAAGAAAATAATTACTCATTCAAGAATGGCTTAAAATACCCCTATCATTTGATAATTGGTTTATTTTTACTATCTATCCACCTTTTGGTCCGAAATTGCATACAACATTATCTTTTTGTCCAAAATTACCTTTTCCGAATCCTTTTCTACCCGCCTTAGATGTAGACCCGCCGCAGTTTTTTGGACTGCCCAACTGTAAAATAATCCTATATTTCTATCCATAGCCGCTCATTTCAGTCCTTTTTCTTCATCAAATTAGGGCAGTTTCAGTTATTTTCCTTCAAATTTTTTCCTCCTTTCAGTCCGTAAACAGTTGGAGTAAGCAGCAGAATGAAATTTTTCGATGCCATCGTTGGGACAAACGTCTTCGATGATGTATCCAAGAAGAGTTTCGTAGTGAATATGGTAACTAATTATTGCTACTACTGGAAGATGATTTCTTCTTTCCACCTTTGATCTCCACCACAACATCATTTTTCTCTATAACAAAATTCACTATATGTTAGATTTTATATACAACACATTCAAAAATTTTATTGCAGATACCTATACAATGAACAAACCGACAAGAACAAGCGTGCCTATTGTAATGACTCGTTTTACGCCCCAATTTATTTCTTTAATTATATTAATTGAAATTAAGTTGAGAAAATGTACTCGAAGAAAATTGGAAAGAAATGAGACACATGGTCTCGTTTGCGAAAGTCTAAGTCACAAAAGTCAACTCGAAATTGACTTTTGAGTTAGAAGGCTCGGATTTGAATTCCGACGACTCGAATAGCTTCGGGATAGTATATATGACTTAGACGAGTGACCGGAATAAATTTAATAGACCTCGAACAGCGTGAGAATTGAATCGAGGAAGTTCGGAATACCGGTTGAAAGGTCGAATTTTGATCCGGAAGTCGGAATGAAATTCCGAAAGTTGCTGTAGGTTCCTTATGTAATTTTGGACTTGCGTGCAAATTTTCAGACCATTCGGACACCGTTTGGNGGTCTCTGATGCTCATATTTCACTTGCTGACAATTGAGACACCGGGACACGAATCCCACAATATCTTTCTTCATCCTTCTCCACCAGTAATGTTGTTTCAAATCGTAATACATTTTTTCAACGCCCGGATGAATAGAATGCCGTGAGCTATGGGCCTCTTCCAGTATTAATTCACGAAGACCATCTACATTGGGTACACAAATTCGACCCTGCGTTCTTAACACTCCGTCGTCACCGATGGTCCCATCTTTAGCATCACCATGCTGAACTCTGTCCTTAAGGACAAGCAAATGCGGATCGTCATACTGACGCTCCCTGATACGGTCATATAAATCATCAATACGAGGCAAAGGATATTTATTCTTGATCGTTGCCTTATTTAGTTGCCTATAATCGATGCACACCCTCATTGTGCCATCCTTCTTTTTCCACCAATAGGACTGGTGCACCCCAAGGTGACACCCTAGGGCGAATGAACCCTTTATCTAGGAGCTCTTGAAGTTGCTCCTTTAATTCTTTCAACTCCGCTGGTGCTATACGATAAGGTGGAGTAGGGATGGGCTGTGTGCCCGGCACCAGGTCAATACCGAAATCAATATCCCTATCCGGCGGCATACCCGGTAGGTCAGCAGGAAATACAGGGGAAAATTCCAGCGCGCAGGACAGCGCCCAGGACAGCGCCTGGCGCCGTCCAGAGCGACCGAGGCAGTGAAGATCGCGGAGGCCACTGGAAGCAGCGCCGTGGGCAGCGCCTGGCGCCCCCCGCTGGAGGCAGATAGGGGTCTATAAAACGTGGTTTTGGTCATTTTAACATATTTTGAGCTAGGGAGGTCGGATTGAAGCGATTTTTGAAGCGATTTTCAAGAAAAACATCGGGGTAAGTGTTCCTTATCATAAATCCTTCATAGATCATGATTCCATACTCATTTACATCATGAATCCATGAATCTATGGAAGGAAAATCAGATTTTTCTTCCAAATCTTCCAAGAACGAAAATTAAGATTTGAAAGCCAATCCGATGTCGGAATTTGATAATTTTTGTATGGGTGAACTCGTGGGGAGACAAGGAACCCGTTGATGTAAAAATTTCTGAATTTCGAGATGTGGGCCCGGGGCTCGAGTTTTGCTAATTTCGGGATTTCTTGGTATTTTTGATTGTTTTTGCTTGGGCTTTGTTCCCTCAACATATTGTGATGTATTTGTTATGAATTTGGATAGATTCGACGCACGTGAAGGCCAATTTGAAGGGCAAAGGCGTCGTGGGCTAAGGATTTAGCCGGTTTGAGGTGAGTAATACTTGTAAATGACGTCCTGAGGGTTCGAAACCCCGGGTTGCACCTCATAGTGTTGTGATGAGGTGAGATACTTGCTCGGTGATGAGCATGGGTTGTTTATGAATGGGGATTGGGACATGGTCCATCCCGGTTGATAGTTTTTACTGAGTTCTTGACTGAAACTCAATTGATATTATTGTGATTGGGCTGATTGCCATGTTTGGGCTTCGCGCCGATTTTCTTAACCCTTCAAGGGTGATTGTTGTTGTATGTGTATTACTATGTTGGGCATACCGCCAGTTGTGTGGACCCTACGAGGGTGTTATTGGGCATATCACCAGTTGTGTGGACCCTACAAGGGTGTTATTGGGCATACCGCCATTGTTGTTGCATGAAGCATTTCAT
>MCJB01051873.1:29409-53686 GCA_002018475.1 Nicotiana obtusifolia
TCGTGTGGCACGCCGTCACAGGTCATGGCTAGTGTTGACTAGCATGACTAGCATTGCATTACATTGCATGGCATAGCATCGCATCGCATTGCATTGCATGAATGGATCGGGTGGCACACCGCCACAGGTCATGACTAGTGTTGACTAGTATGGCTAGTTTATATATATATTGCGCCGGAACCACCCACCGAGCGCGGGTACCCAGGGGATCGTGTGGCACGCCGTCACAGGTCATGGCTAGTGTTGACTAGCATGACTAGCATTGCATTACATTGCATGGCATAGCATCGCATCGCATTGCATTGCATTGCATATTTGGTTTTGTGGTTGTTCTGTTTACTTCACATAATTCTGTGGAAGGTAAAATGTGTTATTGTTCCGTGGTGGATTGTGTAATGATTTAAATGTTTCTTATCTTCAGTTCTTATTTACTTTTATTACTCACTGAGTTGGAAGTACTCACTTTACTCCCTGCACCTTGTGTGCAGATTCAGGCGTTAGCGGTCCCACTCAGAGGTACTGAATACTACTACTGGACCGAAGCTTCAGAGATTACGAGGTAGCTGCTTGCGTCCGCAGCTCCGTAACTCTTTTCTTTTGTTGATTTTGCTTCCCTCAAACATTTGTACTTAAGATATTGTATTAGATATATTATCAGTAGGTCTTCTCTAGTGGCTCATGACTTTGTGACACCCCGATCTGAGGGCTGTAGTCGGGATGGTACTTTCTACGTATATATATATATATATATTCCCGACTCATTTTAATTATTAACATGTTCTTGTTTTCAAATTGCGTCATTTAATTGATTGAACGCAAACGGGATTAGTTTGGCTTGCCTTGTCCCCACGAGAGGCGCCATCACGACCGGGTTGGGATTTTGGGTCGTGACACCTATATTGGATTGATGGATAAAATTTGAAACTGTAAAGAGAAAATAATCCAAAAACTCAAAATCAAAGAATTTTTGAGAGATTTTTATAGGCAAAAATTGAATAAAAAAGGAAATGTTGATATTAGTACGGTGAAATTCTTGATTTTAACCCAAATATCATTACACAAAGAACATGCAAATACTGAAAGAACTAAAACGAAGACAAATTCT
The DNA here is from genome assembly GCA_002018475.1 of Nicotiana obtusifolia. Classification (NCBI taxonomy): domain Eukaryota; kingdom Viridiplantae; phylum Streptophyta; class Magnoliopsida; order Solanales; family Solanaceae; genus Nicotiana; species Nicotiana obtusifolia. The sequence goes on from MCJB01051873.1 coordinate 30,515, forward strand.
TTTCCTCTTCAAAATTTTCCTTTCAGTTCGGGAACAATTGGAACTGCCCTAATTTGATGAAGAAGAAGACTGAAATGAGGGGCTATAGACAAGAATATAGTGTTTTATATAGTAGAAATGGATCCGAACCGGGTGCCGCATGTTCCAATGAAGCGATGTCAGCACATTAAACAAAGGATCACGCAGAATTCTGTTAGATGTATGAGACATTAAAAAATTTCCAACAGAGCGCTCGATCTCTCCAAACTCTTGAACAACTTCTCTCGCGATCATCTATCTTTCTTCGTTTGTATGCTTTTTAACCTCCCTCATTACCCTCTAGTATAGAAATAGAAACATTACAATAATTTCAGAAATAAATAGGCATGTAGTTAAGTAAATACATAACAACTTCAGACAAACACATGTTGTAGTTAAGCAAAATGCAGTACGTAAAACTTCAGACCAAAAAGACATGTAGTTTAGCAAACACAAAATAAAACTTCAGCCCTAATAATACTGAAGTTCAGCAAATACAGAACAACAACTTCAGACAAAACATGCTGCAATTAAGCAAAATACAATATGAAAAACTCCACACTAAAAAGACATATAGTTTAGCAAACACAGAACAAATCTCCAGCTTTAACAATACTGAAGTTCAGCGAATACATAACAAATTAGGTTAGAACAAAGAACTTCAGACTAAAACAAAAATAAAAAAACTTACATCATATATTGTGTTAACTAATTCATCATCAAATCCCGTTGTAGAACGTTTCAAACAATTGTGAGTACAAGGTGATTCTCCAATTAAAGAAGTTTGATTCATTTCTGTTGATCAACTCTGACTACGTGGTGATTCTCCAGTTAAAGGCACTTGATTCATTCCCTTTGAACGACTGTGAATGCATGGTAATTGTTCAATTAAAGGCATTGAATTCATTTCCTCTTCGGTAAGAATTATCTCCAATGCCCTAAATATCCGATATTTTTTTAAATAAATGAAAAATATATCAACATATTAACAAAACTACATAAAAAAAGAAAAATAAAGAATATTAACTCACTGCATAATTACTGAAGTAAAAACAATAAAGTTGCTTATATTGTGACAAACGTATATGCATGTGCATTGTTTATCCTTGCCCAGGGTTGATTATATGTTTCTTTGTGCCTTGTGAACTTTGTGATCTTCTTGACGTATGTTTCATTTGCTTTCAAAACTACATGAGTACAATTATCGATGCTAGAACTCATGTTTAGGCTTATGACATCTTAAATGAGCATGAAGGGCTATTCTTGAAATTGTTGATATACTTGGTTTGATTGGAGTCAAGCATTATATCACAAACTCATAATTATACTTGTCATTCTTGTGCTACTTGAGCTTCTTTATAAATATTAAAGATTATGATTGGAGCCTTGGGGCGATATTTGTCATGATAGGCATTTCCGTGCGGTTTGATATGACATTTGGCACGTTTGTTATCTTCGTATGAAGAGGATGGGAGTTGGACTTTACGTTATATTCGCTTCTTAGATGTATTCTAACTTGGTTGCTCCTATATGCTTTCGCGTCTTGTTTGTTATTATTTCATCTATGTTTTCCTATCTTGTTTGTTACTATTACATCCATGCTTCCTATTTTGCTAGCTACTATCACATTCATGTTTCATATATTGTTTGTTTCTGTCACATTTATGTTTCCTACTTGGTTTTGTTACCATTACATCTATGTTTCCTAATTGATTTTTTACTGTTACATCTATGTTTCATACTTGGTCTATTACTGTTACATGTTTGTCTTCTACCTTGATTGTTGTTGTTATACGCTTTCCTTCTATCTTGTTGTTGTTACATATATGCCTTTCACCTTGTTTGTTACGATTACCTTGTTGGACTATCGATTTGGTTGTTACTGTTTTTGTACTAAATGATACAATGGGATCGAGTATGCATCCGCAGAGTATTATATGGGATCGGGGACCACGCCACAAATATGTCCATTAGGTCGACTTAGATGCCTTTAACAATTATGACCAGATCGGGTTGCTGCCCCAACATTGTTGTGATTTGCAGCAATTGAGCTGCTGATATATGATACGTATAGTTATGCATTCGTTTATACACCATACATGCACATTTTCGTTGTATGTTTTCCAGATATTTTCTTAAGTATGCATAGTACTTCTTAAGAACTGTTAGACACTTGGAAGGTGTAGGATGATGTAAATAAAGAGTCTCCTTCATACAATGACGCGGGCTCATCCGTACCAGATTCTTCTGGTAGTTATTTTGGTTCTCGAGGTCTGACTCAAAACTCACCACCATTCTTCGAGAGGGATTTCTATAAGTGTGGACAACTGGGTCATGTGAGGAAATATTGTCCCCGCCTTTCGCGAGGTCCAGTTTAGTAGAGGATTCACGCTACGACTCCTGCACCAGCTGCTATGCCACCCGTCCAGCCAGCTCGGGCTGGGGCTCAGGCAGCCAGAGGTTGCCCCAGAGGGTGAGGTCGATCAGGCGGCATTCAAGCCCGACTCTATGCTATACCTGCTAGGCCAGATGTCTTTGCTTACAATGCAGTGATCACAAGTATTATCTTAGTGTGCCACAGGGAAGCTTCTATATTATTTGACCTTGGTTTCACATATTCATATTTGTCATCATATTTTGCTCGTTATCTGGATATGCCCCGTGAGTCCTTAGTTTCACCTGTTCATGTGTCTACACCGGTGGGTGATACAATAATTGTGGACCTTGTGTATCGATCGTGTGTGATAACTATTGGGGGATTGGAGACTAGAGTTGATCTCTTATTTCTTAGTATGGTTGATTTGATGTGATCTTGGGTATGGATTGGTTGTCTCCATGTCATGCTATTTTTGACTGCACGCAAAAATAGTGATGTTGACGATGCCGGGGTTGTCGAGGATCGAATGGAGAGGTTCTCTCAATTATGTTCCTAGTAGAGTAATTTCTTATTTCCAGGCCCAACGGATGATTGTGAAAGCGTGTTTGTCATATTTGGCCTTTGTGAGATATGTTGATGCAGACACTCCTACTATTGATTCTGTACCGGTAGTGCGAGACTTTTCGGATATATTTCCTGCAGACTTACCAGGTATGCGACCCGACAGGGATATTGATTTCGGTATTGACTTGGTGCTGGGCACTTATCTTATTTCTATTCCTCTGTATCGTATGTCACCGGCTGAATTCAAAGAATTGAAAGAGCAACTTCAAGAACTTCTTGATAAGGGGTTTATTAGGCGTAGTGTGTCGCCTTGGGGTGCACCAGTTCTATTTGTGAAAAAGAAAGACGGTGCTATGCGAATGTGAATCGACTACATCAGTTGAAGATTCGGGATTAAAGACGGCATTCAGGACCCGTTATGGTCACTATGAATTTCTCGTGATGTCTTTTGGGATGACCAATGCCCTAGCAGCATTTATGCACTTGATGAGCGGTGTATTCCAAAACGTACCCTGATTCATTTGTCGTAGTACTTATAGATGGTATCCTGGTGTAGTCACGTAGCCTGAAGGAACATGCACAACATTTGAGTATTGTACTAGGGAGGAGAATCTTTATGCCGAATTCTCCAAGTGTGAGTTCTAGCTTAGTTTGATGGCAGGGACACATAATGTCCAGTGAGGGAATTAAGGTGGATCCTAAGAAAATAGAGGCAGTTCAATGTTGGCCCACTCCAACTTCAGCTACTGAGAATCGAAGTTTTTTCGCCTTGGCCGGTTATTATTGTCGCTTTGTGGAGAGCTTCTCGCTATTACGATGCTCATGACTAAATTGACATGGAAAGGTGTTTCCTTCAGGTGGTCGGATGAGTGTGTAGAGAGCTTTTAGAAGCTCAAGACTGCTTTGACCACAACTCCAGTTCTAATTTTGCCTCAGCTTCAGGCTCTTATACAGTGTATTGTAACACTTCTCATATCGGTATTGGGTGTGTCTTAATGCAGGAGGGTAGAGTGATTGCTTATGCTTCACTCCAGTTGAAGCCACATTAAAAGAACTACCCTATTCACGATTTAGAATTGGCATCCATTGTTCATGCATTAAAGATTAGGAGGCACTATCTTTACTGTGTGTCCTGTAAAGTATCTACGGATTATCGGAGTCTCCAACATTTGTTCAAACAAAAAGATCTAAATTTGAGAATGCGGAGATGGGTGGAGCTGCTAAAGGACTATGATATTACTAATCTGTATCATCACGGAAAGGCCAATGTGGTGGCCGATGCCTTGAGTAGAAAGGCAGTGAGTATGGGTAGCCTTGCATTTATTCTATTAGTGAGAGGCCTTTTGCAATTAATTTCCAGGCCTTGGCCAGCCAGTTTGTGAGATTAGATGTTTCGGAGCCCAGTCAGGTTCTAGCTTGTGTTGTTTCTTGGTCTTCTTTATATGACCGCATCAGAGAGCGCCAGTATGATGATCCCTATTTGCTTTTCCTGAAGGACTTAGTTCAGCATGGTGATGCCAAAGATGTTATTATTGGAGATAATTGATGTCGAGCATGCAGGTTCGAATTTGTGTGCCAAATATAGATGGACTACATGAGTTGATTCTTGAAGAAGCCCACAGTTCGCGGTATTCCATTCATCCGGGTGCCGCAAAGATGTATCAGGACTTGAGACAACATTATTGGTGGACAAGAATGAAGAAAGATATAATAGGGTTTGTAGCTCGGTGTTTAAATTGTCAACAGGTGAAGTACGAGCATTAGAGACCAGGCGGATTTCTTCAGAGACTTGAAATTCCGGAGTGGAAATAGAAGCGTATTACCATGGACTTCGTAGTTGGACTCCACTGACTTTGAGGAAGTTTGATGTTTTTTGGGTAATTGTGGATCGTTTGACCAAGTCCCCGCATTTTACTCCAGTTGGGATACTTACTATTCGGAGTGGTTGGTTGAGATTATATCTGTGAGATTGTTCACCTTCACGGTGTGCCAGTGTCCATCATTTTAGATCAGGGCACACAACTTACATCACAGTTTTGGAGGGCAGTACAACGAGAGTTAGGCACACATATACAGTTGACTATAACGTTTCACCCTTAGACGCACGGACAGACCGAGCGCACTACTTAGATATTGGAAGATATGCTGCGTGCTTGTGTTATAGATTTTGGGGGTTCTTGGGATTTGTTTCTACCACTTGCAGAGTTTGCCTACAATAACAGCTACCAAGCAAGCATTCAGATGGCTCTGTATGAGGCTTTATATGGGAGGGGTGTCGGTCTCCGGTGGGTTGGTTTGAACCGGGTGAGGCTAGGCTATTAGGTACTGATTTAGTTCAGGATGCTTTGGAGAAGGTTAAATTGATTCAGGATCGACTTCGCACGGCACAGTCTATATAGAAGAGTTATGCCGACCAGAAGGTTCGCAATGTTGCTTACATGGTAGGAGAGAAGGTACTACTCTGAGTTTCACCTATGAATGATGTTATGAGATTCGGGAAGAAGGGCAAGTTGAGTCCTATGTATATTGGGCCTTTTGAAATACTTAAGAAGATTGGAGAGGTGGCTTATGAACTTGCATTGCTGCCTAGTCTAGCGGGTGTTCACCTAGTGTTTCATATATCCATGCTCCGAAAGTATGCCGGAGATCCGTCTCATGTTTTGGATTTCAGTACAGTGCAGTTGGATGGTAAATTGACTTTTGATGTGGATCCGGTGACCATTTTGGACCGGCAGGTTCGAAAGTTGAGATAAAGGACATAGCTTCAGTGAAAGTGCTGTGGAGAGGCCAGCCAGTAGAGAAGCTACTTGGTAGACTGAGTAGGAGATGCGGAGCAAATATCCACACATATTTGAGACTCCAGGCATGATTCTAAACCCGTTCGAGTATTATAGCCCCATTTTCTCGTTTATTGAATATTTTATGCTCAATTGTGATGATGTGACTTGTTGGGAAAGTTTCAGGATGAATTGGAACACTTAGCTCCAACATTTAAAGCTTAAGTTGAAATAGTTGACCGAATGTTGGCTTATGTGCTAAAGAACCCGGAATAGAGTTTTGACGACTCCAGTAGCTCCGTATGATGATTTTGGACTTAGGAGTGTATCCGAAAAATTAATTGGAAATCCGTAGTTAAATTAGGCTTTAAATGGGAAAATAGGAAATTTAAAGTTTGGAAGTTTGACTCGGAGTTGACTTTTTGATATCGGGGTCGGAATCTAGTTCTAAACAATTTTCATATGTCTATTATGTCATTATGACTTGTGTGCAAAATTTGAGGTCAATCAGACATGATTTTATAGGTTTCGACATCAAATATAGAAGTTGGAATACGTTAGTTTTTATTAAGCTTGAATTAGGGTGCGATTTGTGGTTTTAGCACTATTTGATGTGATTTGAGGCATCGACTAAATTTGTATCATGTGTTAAGACTTGTTGGTATATTTGGATGAGGTCCCAGGGTTCTCGGGATAGTTTCGGATGGTTAATGAATCAAATTTGAACTTAAGGAAAAATCTGGAAATTTTGGCCTTCTGGTGCAATCGCGCCTGTGAAATTTGGTCACAGAAGCGAGATGAGCATCGCAGAAGCGGCCTGGCGAGGGGCTGGCCAGTGTGCACAAGTGCGGAGCTTTTGCCGCATCTGCAAAGCCGCGGAAGCGGGCTTTTGATCGCATAATCGTAAGGTCCATAGAAGCGGATGGAGTCTCGCAGAAGCGAGTCTGCAAAAGGGACACCAAGGTCGCAGAAGCAGAGGCGGGGGAAAGTTGGGAAAAACCGCAGAGGCGGTAGATTTTCCATTGAAGAGGAACCGTAGACGTGGTTTATCTCTCCGCAGAAGTGGAACCTCTGGACAGTGTACAAAAATAGAGGTTCCGAGCTTTTGCTATTTTTGGACATTTCCAACATGGGTTGAGCCTACTTTTGAGCGAGAATTCATGGGAAAACATGAGGTAGGTCACTCGTGATCATTGTTAGTCAGTAATATTGAATTATCATCGAGTTTTTCGACTAGAGTATGTATTTTGAGGTGAAATTCAAGGATTTGGGCCTAGGGATTTCAAAATAAGAATTTAAGATTTAGAGGTCGAGTTGATGTCGGAATTTGGTTAATTTGGTAAGGTTGGACTCATGGTTGAATGGGTGTTCATATTTTGTAACTTTTGTCGGGTTCCGAGACATGGGCCCTACTGACGATTTTTGAGTTGAATTTCGGATTTTGTTGGAAAATTAGTATTTTCATATGGAATTAATTCATATAATTTTTGTTGACTGTATCGAATTAATTGTGACTAGATTCGAGGTGTTCGAAGGCCGATTCGCTAGGCAAGGGCATATTGGAATAAAGGATTTGCACGATTTGAGGTAAGTAACTCTTCTAAACTTGGTCTTGAAGGTATCAATCCCTGAATTACGTGTTATCTGAATTGTTTGGAGGTGATGCACATGCTAGGTGACAGGCATGTGGGCGTGCACCACAGAAATTGTGACTTAAATAAATTCCGCAGAGTTGCATAATAAAGAATCATGTCATTATTCACATGTTCCCCATGTATTAGAGAAATTGAGCTGAGGCACGTATTAAAGATCATGTTTAGGCTACGTATCGATATTTTGGGACCGAATGGGTCGTGTTACTGTTGATTGATTATTTTAAAATGTAAATTTCATATTCAGTCATGTTCATCCATTTGTGAGGATATTTATGGGATCGAGCTGCACGCCGCAGTAGGCCATATTGACTTTATATTCATTATTACATGGATCGGGGTTGCACCTCGCAGCATGCCTTATAGGCTTTCTTATTATAGGATCGGATTGCACGCTTGGGTTTATATAACACTTGGGCTGATGGAGCCCCTCCGGATTCTGCACCCCCCGCAGTGAGCGAAATTGATGTTTATATTTGGGATGGACTTCCCAGGGCATGGAGTTGCCTTATTTATTTATTTATTTATCTTAGGAATGGATCTTCCCTGGGCATGGAACTTGCCCAAAACATTTATATTTTTAGGATGGATTTTACCTGGTATGAATCTTGCCTAATTATATATATTTGGGGATGGATCTTCCCCTTGGCTGGATTGACCTTATACAATCCTGAGTGATTGAGTATTTTGCGATTGTGAGCACACGAGGTTTCCACTGAACTGCATCACATACGGCATGTATATTAACATGTATATATAGAGATGACATATTTCTCATATCATTCAGAATTGATCCATTTTACTTGTACTGAGTTTAGTTGTTGAACTTGAAAGCATGCCTACATTTCTGTACTATTATTTTATATTGGATTGTACCTGTCGAGCTCGTTATTATTTTCAGTCTAAAGTTAGTCTTGTTACTTATTGCGTACATGTGTTCGGTTGCACTCATACTACACTCTATTCTTCGTACGTAGATCCAGGTACTTCCGGATATGGCGGTTGCTAGATTTCAGAGTTTCATCTGTCGGAGACTATCGAGGTAGCTGCTTCGCTTTTGCAGACCTTGACTCTCTTTCCTTTCAGTTACTTATATTGTTCTACATTTCCAGTCAGTGTTTCTATTAGTCAGACTATGTTATCATTTAGATGCTCATGTACTCAGTAACACCGGGTTTTGGGAGTGTATTTATAACAGTTTTGTGGAATTTTCTATTAAATTGAAATATTATGTTTTCAAACATAAAGGATTATTGTAATTTATTGAGGTTATCTGCTAACCTAGCATTAAGATTGGCGCCATCACACCATGCGAAATTTTTGGTAGTGACAAAATTGTTCCGGCATGCCAGCAACACGCTAGTCGATCTTGGCATTATCCATTTACTGCCTATCACGTAAAGGAAAATCTGCCAAAGCTGACAAATGATTACACTCTGCAGTTCGAACCATAAACCCCTATAAAAAACCAAACAAAATTTTATGATTGTAAAGTAAAACTGCAAGTAATTGTGTATGCCCTGTTATAATCAAGGTTTTACATATTGATTTTGATGATACCAAACCAATATAAATTTTAATCAAAGCATATTTACTTGCAGTAAATTTAATTTTATACAGATTTGTTAATTGAGGAAGGATTTGGACAAAAAGGAAAGAAGATGTACGAAGTGTGTAAGGCAACGAAGATTTGTCCAAAATTAAGAAGATCTAAACGTGATAGAAAATCTCTACATCAAAGTCACAAGAGTCAAGAAAGGAAAGTTTTGGCATATATTTTAGAATTTCTAGAAGCATCTTTTGGGAAGGAAAGATTGAATGCATGAAACAACGCAAAGAATGATAAGAGAACTGTTTAAAAAGGAAAATGAGTTCTGTCCTAGATTGATTGCATTGGAGAAGAAGCTAGGCGTGTGAAATAAATATATGGATTGATGTCCATGATACGTATTTTAGCTATCCAAAATTCATAGTGGAAATTTTCAGACAAGAAAAGTCTATATGGAATTAAGGTATTGATTTGCTACACAACGAAGGGAGAAAATATTTTCTATATTGAAGATCTACTACCTTATGAGAAGAAGATCGGACAAAAGATTGGTACTGCTCTAAAAAGGGAAGAAGTTTGAAGTGCAAAGCGTATTGGTACTACACTCAAAAAGGGAAAGAATAAAAAGGTGATTCAAAAAAGATGGTTCGATGCTTAATAAGGAAAAGTACTAAAAGGAGGCTTGGTACTTACTATAAAAAAGTGTACAAGACTTATGAAAAGTCAATCAAAAGTTTTAAATGCGTGCACAAAGAAGGATTTGCAACATTGAGTGTCTATTTCAAAGAATGGGAACTAGTCAAAGTCTAGTGATGAAGGAAGAAAAGCATTAATTATGGAAAGACAATCAAAAAGAGAAGTGGCTCTACATTATAAGATAATATGTTGACTCACACAATTAGTGTAAAGAATATGTGAAAGAAGATTCCTCAAAATCACTTAAAGAAGGAAAAGTTATTTTCCACACAAGGTATGAAAATAATCTTCCTGTGAGAATATAGCAGCAACTACAAAGAATTAAAGGAAGAGATTGTCTAGAAATCGAGGAGATTTATATCTCACAGAAGTACCATATGGAGCAGTTGTCAAAGATTCAAGGATACTATAAAAGGAGCTTTTTGAATTTGAAGAAAGCACCAGCTTCGCAGACAACTTTCCTATTCTTTCTACACCTTAGTCAAGAATTGTATTCTTAAGTTTACAAGTGTCATAAAAGATAGAGAGAAAGAAAAAAATACTGAGAGGTTATGTCATTGTTCGTTTCTTTGGTGAGCGACTGAAAACCAAAGTGTCGTTGTTGGTGAGCGAGTAAAAACCAACCCTTTGTCGTTTGTTGGTGAGCGAGTGAAAACTAACCCCTGTAAACGTTGGTGGTGAACACTAGAAACCGCAAAAGCTGTACTCACCCTAATTTACAAAGAGCTCAAAAAGATAACACTCTTGCAATCCAAGAGGACTCGATTAGGATACCATATTGGTTTCGAAGCAGTATAAAAGTTCCTGGTGTCATCTACCTTATCGCTCTCATATTATATTTTGCATCTTTATTATTTCTTATAATTTGAACTTGGTTAAATTAAAGGACTAACGATTTTGTACAAATTGTCTCCATATCTGTCGACTAAGTGTATACAATAGTCGACTATATTTTTAACAGGCGTACAATTCACTCCCTCTTGTACTTTTTGATAAGTTCCATCTCATTCAAAATCTCTTTGGTTGGTAGCCAACTTTGTTGAATGTCTTTGGTTGGTAACCAACTTTGTTGAATGTCTTTGGTTGGTAGCCAACTTTGTTGAATATCTTTGGTTGGTAGCCAACTTTGTTGACATTGAAGAAAAAGAAGAAAAAGTGTGTACAAATTGTCAAATATAGTAGGCTTTAGAGAGTGAGACTTTGGCTATAAAAGGAGAGCTCCAACTCTCATTTCTACACACCAACAAAAAGGAGAGAAAGAAAGAGTGAGGTTTCACAGACAAGTCTGTGAGGAAAAATAGAGAGTAAGCAATATTGTAGTGAGGTGAGAATATCAAAAGAGTGTTATTTATTTTGAGCATTGTTGTGGTCTTTGGAGTATTTTACTTGGATCTACAAAGTGTAAAATTCCTTGCTATAGTGAAATCAGTTGCTCGTCTCGGGCCGTGGTTTTTTTCCCTTATTCAAAAGGGTTTTCCACGTAAAAATCTTGGTGTCGTTGTCACTCTTTTATTCTTGTTACTTATCGTATCTCCGTGTTACGTTATTATTCCATCTTTATTACTCTGAATATTATTTCTATAGGGGATTTATTCCCAACAACTGGTATCAGAGCTAAGGAGATTCAACATGATCACTGACGATGGAGAGTTCGAAGATTGGAATCGAGAAGTTTGATGGATCCGATTTCGGTTTCTAGAAGATGCAGATCGAAGACTATCTGTACTAGAAAGATCTTCACGAACCCTTGACTGGGGTGAAGCCGAATCCATGACGGAGGAGCAGTGGAAGCTGAAGGATCGCCAGGCATTGGGGTTGATCTAGTTGGCCTTGTCAAAAAACGTGGCGTTCAACATCGTAAAGGAGAAGACTACGACAGATCTATTGAAGGCACTATCAAATATGTACGAAAAGCCATCAGCGATGAACAAGGTATATTTGATGCGTAGATTATTCAATTTACAGATGTCTGAAAATGGATCTGTTGCCGATCATATAAATGAGTTTAATATGATTGTGAGTCAACTGAGTTCTGTGGAAATTAATTTCGAAGATGAAATTAAGGCGTTGATTTTGATGTCATCTCTGCTCGAGTCCTGGGATACTGTTGTTGCTGCGATTAGCAGTTCCCGTGGATCTGAGAAGCTGAAGTTTGATGAAATTCGTGATGTTGTTCTCAGCGAAAGTATTCGCAAACGAGAAGTGGGAGAATCATCGGGCAGCGCTCTCAGCATTGACCGAAGGGGGAGAAGCAATTCGAAGGGCCAAAATCAACGTGGCCGATCAAAATCAAAGAATCGAAGAAAATCTCCGAACAGATCCAACGTGATTTGTTGGAACTGTGGAGAAAAAGGGCATTTTTGGACAAGCTGTACGAAACCAAAGAAGAAGCAGAATCAGAAATCTGAAAATGATAATGACTCTGTAAATTCCGCAGAAGACATTGAGGATGCTCTAATCCTTAGTGTGGACAGCCCGGTTGAATCCTGGATTTTGGATTTTGGTGCATCCTTTCATTCGTCTCCAAGCAAGGAGTTGTTCCAAAATTTCAAATCTAGAAATTTTGGGAAGGTGTATCTTGCTGACAACAAACCCTTGGAGATTGAAGGAAAGGGAGATGTCTCCATAAAAACCCCATCGGGAAACCAGTGGACATTGAAGGATGTCAGATATATTCCTGATCTCAAGAAGAATTTGATTTTTGTTGGTCAGTTGGATAGCACAGGCTATACAGCAGAGTTTAGGAAAGGTTCGTGGAAAATTGTGAAGGGTGCTATGGTTGTAGCTCGTGGCACCAAATCTGGAACCTTGTACACCACTGCAGGGTGTATTAACATGGTTGTTGTCGCTGAGAGTGTTTCCGGTTCATGTCTGTGGCACAACAGACTTGGACACATGAGTGCTAAGGGAATGAAGATGCTGGTTGCAAAAGGAGCATTAGAGGGCCTGAAGTCTGTTGACATGGGTCTTTGTGAAAGCTGTGTTATGGGAAAACAGAAACGAGTTAGCTTCACAAAGACAGCAAGAGAGCCGAAGAAAGCAAGGCTGGAAATGGTACATACAGATGTTTGGGGACCTTCTCCAGTTTCATCACTTGGAGGATCTAGGTTCTATGTCACCTTCATTGATGATTTCAGCAGGAAGGTATGAGTCTATTTCTTGAAACATAAGTCAGATGTGTTTGCGACTTTCAAGAGGTGGAAAGCTGAAGTTGAGAAGCAGACTGGTTTAAAGATCAAATGCCTGAGGTCTGACAATGGAGGAGAGTATGACAAGTCAGAGTTCAAAGCATTCTGTGCAGCTGAGGGGATCAGATTGATGAGAACAGTTCCCGGTAAGGCTAGGCAGAATGGAATTGCTGAGAGGATGAACAGAACATTGAATGAGCGTGCAAGGAGCATGAGGATACACTGTGGGCTGCCGAAGATGTTTTGGGCAGATGCTGTGAGCACAGCTGCATACTTGATCAATAGGGGACCATCAGTTCCCTTGGGGTTCAAGATCCTAGAGGAGGTGTGGACAGAAAAGAAGCTTAAGTACTCACACTTGAGAACTTTTGGTTGCACGGCTTATGTTCATGTTGATCCAGAGAAAAGAGACAAGCTTGATGCTAAGGCTGTGAAGTGTTACTTCATAGGCTACGGTTCTGACTTGTTTGGTTACAGGTTTTGGGATGACAAGAACAAAAAGATCCTGAGACATTGTGATGTGACATTTGATGAGTCTGTCCTATACAAGGACAGAGAGCAGAAGGTTTCAGAGACTACGAAGCAAGTGGGAGTTGAGATTGAGTTGCAGAAGAGTGCACCCACAGATGTTGCGGAAGAAAGTCAACCAACTACACCATAGGTGGTACAGCAGTGAGTTGGATGTCCAAGCTCCAGAAGTGTGTTGCTCTTTCATCAACAGAGGCTGAATATGTGGCAATAGCTGAAGCTGGAAAGGAGATGATATGGCTGGCAGATTATTTGGAAGAATTGGGCAAGAAACAGAGCAAGAAGATTCTTTATTCAGATAGCCAGAGTGCCATACAGTTGGTGAAGAACCCAGTCTATCATTCGAAGACAAAGCACATCAGAAGACGGTACCATTTCACTCGCAGGGCAGTAGAGGATGGTGATATGTGTTTGGAGAAGATAGAGGGTGCAAAGAATCCAGTAGACATGTTGACCAAGGTGGTACCAAGAGACAAGTTCGAGCAATGCAAAGAACTTGTCGGCATGTACTCAAACTAGAAGATAGTGCTACCTCCTCTAGATGAATGAGACTGGAGTGGGAGATTAATAAGTTCGATCTCATTCAAAATCTCTTTGGTTGGTAGCCAACTTTGTTGAAGGTCTTTGGTTGGTAACCAACTTTGTTGAATGTCTTTGGTTGGTAGCCAACTTTGTTGAATATCTTTGGTTGATAGCCAACTTTGTTGAATATCTTTGGTTGGTAGCCAACTTTGTTGACATTGAAGAAAAAGAAGAAAAAGTGTGTACAAATTGTCAAATATAGTAGGCTTTAGAGAGTGAGACTTTGGTTATAAAGGAGAGCTCCAACTCTCATTTCTACACACCAACAAAAAGGAGAGAAAGAAAGAGTGAGGTTTCACAGACAAGTCTGTGAGGAAAAATAGAGAGTGAGCAATATTGTAGTGAGGTGAGAATATCAAAAGAGTGTTATTTCTTTTGAGCGTTGTTGTGGTCTTTGGAGTATTTTACTCGGATCTACAAAGTGTAAAATTCCTTGCTATAGTGAAATCAGTTGCTCGTCTCCGGCCGTGGTTTTTTTTCCTTACTCAAAAGGGTTTTCCACGTAAAAATCTTGGTGTCGTTGTCACTCTTTTATTCTTGTTACTTATTGTATCTCCGTGTTACGTTATTATTCCATCTTTATTACTCTGAATATTATTTCTATAGGGGATTTATTCCCAACACTTTTATGCCCCATAGTTAATGATTTCTATGTTCCATGTTCTGCTATCCACATTACCAAAATACCCTCTTTGTGCCATCCGCCTCTAAACAACCATATTTGACATGGTTATTAGCCTAAAACTGTTGACTTTGCCTTCAACATCTCCTTCAAGTTTTACTTTTTTGATAAAGTAAGTGGATTAAATAAAAGACATCAAGAAGATGCAGAATACAAGATATAGCATTTCAGCATGCAAAAATTCTAGTTGGCTTCTATGCATAAGACTAAGCCAGATCTCTAAAGAGCTAGTGAACTCCAAATATTGATCAACAGTGTTAACAGGACGCAACCTAGACCAATAAAATGAATTTTCTATACACCTAGCTTTTAATGAGGCTAAAGGAGTTGAACATCTATCAAAACATCTCTTGTTTCTCTCAGACCAAATGCACCAGAATATGAAGCAGGAACTATTGCTCAGATTTTCTTGATGGCTTTATCAACTGTCCATAGTCTTCAGCTTTCATTAGCATCCTTCACTATGTAGGGGGTAACCCATTTGATACCAAACATACAAAAGAACATATGCCAAATACCAGAAGCCACTTGTGAATAGATATATGCTTTCCAATTGTCGTGGAAATACCCATTTCACTATGTCGTGGAGGCAATAGATATATGCTTTCCAATTGTGAATCAAAGAGTCCTTTTTCCCCTATCATTCAAACCCCTTACACTCCATATAATAAGGTTCAACTTCATTAATCACCACCAAATGAAATCTTCCTGTGCTTCTTGCTCCATTATCCCAAAACTTGGCACTAAAGTCCTACAAATTCTTCAATTCCTTCTCACCCTTCCATTTAGGAGTCTGAACTGGTAATGGTAAACTTGGTCATGCATGCTTTATGATCGTTTATCCCTCTTCTTGTATATCTTCAAGAACAATGACAAAGCATCCATTCATAACCTTGGAAAACAACGCCATATTGTTTACTCAATTTCATTATGTTTTTATGAACCCCTTGTTGATTGATTTTAGAAGATCTCCCAGCTTAATTGTAAAAGATTAGATATCTTCTTATATAGTACTCCTTCCGTTTTAATTTATGTATCTTAGTTTGATTTGGCACAAAGTTTAAAATAATAAAGGAGACTTTTGAAACTTGTGGTTTTAAACTAAAGATGTGTAAAATGTACCTAAATAACCGTTGAATCTTGTAGTCCTAATTATGCTATGTAAGATGTTCGACCGGAGAGTTACTAAATATAGAAAGTGGAATTCTTTTTTAAACAGACTAAGAAGAAAAATAAGACACATAAATCGAAATAGAAGTAGTAACACCCATATCGTTTGGTAGATGGTTTACCTTTTACCCTCCGTCCATCTTTTGGTCTAAAACTACCCCATGACTAACAGAATTCTGCATGGTCCTTTGTTTAATGTGCTGTCAGCATTTCATTAGAACATGCGGCACCCGGTTCGGATCCATTTCTACTATATAAAACCCTATATTCTTATCTGTAGCCCCTCATTTCAGTACTCTTCTTCATCAAATTAGGGTAGTTCCAATTGTTCCCGAACCGAAAGGAAAATTTTGAAGAGGAAAAGAATTTGTCTTCGTTTTAGTTCTTTCAGTATTTGCATGTTCTTTTTGTAATGATATTTGGATTAAAATTAAGAATTTCACCGTACTAATATAAACAAATTGTTTCTTTTTTATTCGATTTTTTGCCTATTCCATATAAAAATCTCTCAAACATTCTTTGATTTTGAGTTCTTGGATTATTTTCCCTGTACAGTTCCAAATTTTTTCCATCAATCCAATGTAGGCACACTTGTTCTTGTCCGTTTATTCATTGTATAGGTATCTGCTATAAAATTTTGAATTTGTTGTATACAGAATCAAACATTGGTGAATTTTGTTACAGAGAATTATGATGTTGTAATGGAGATCAAAGGTGGAAAGAAGAAATCATCTTCCAGTAGTAGCAATAATAATAGTAACCATATTTACTACGAAGCTCCTCTCGGATACATCATCGAAAACATTCGTCCCACCGAAGGCATCAAAAAATTTTGTTCCGCTGCTTACTCCAATTGTTTACGGACTGAAAGGAGGAAAAAATTTGAAGAGGAAAATAATTGAAACTGCCCTTATTTGATGAAGAAAAGGACTGAAACGAGGGGCTATGATGGGAATATAGGATTTTTTTTCTACAATTGGGCAGTCACAATAACTGCGGTAAAACTGTGGCAGGTAGAAAAGGATTGGAACCGGGGTGCCACGGGTTAGAAAATACGCCCAAAGCTAGAGAGGGAGTGAATAGCGTTGTAAGGAACATTTAAAAAATTTCGCAATATAAATGAAGAATTAAAAGCGTAAGTGTGAAAATAAAAGTGCGACAGATAAGGTGGGGAAATTAAAAGAAGAACTACACACCGATATATAGTGGTTCGCTACAACTTGTAGCTAGTCCACTCCTCAAGAGACTCTCTCGAGTATTCCACTACCTTCGTTAAGCTTCTAGGTGCCTAACAAACCGTTTACAACACGAACGCTTGAGTCACACAAGCTTCGTCAACAACCAAGGAAGAATCTCTTCCTAACTACAACAAGGGACAACCTCCCAAATGTGTAAGACAACACACAAACCACTCAAAAAGTGTTCTCTCAAAAGAGTAGATAGAGTGAAATAGTTTACGCTCAAGAACACAACTCTTTTCTTCAAGAAATGGCTCAAAATAGCTTGAATGATTATGAAAATTTGAAGCAATTAAATCTTATTAATATGAAGAAGTGTTGTGTTTAAAATGAGGCTTGAAGGGGTCTATTTATAACCCCAAAGCCTCAGGTATCTGTTGGGAACATTGGCTAGGCTCCCATTTCAATAAACAAGAGCTAGGGGACAAAAGTTGTTCTGTCCATTGCCAACAATCGATTCTTAACTTCAGACAGTCGATTGTCCTTAAAAAACTAGCCGTTGGGCTCCAACGGTAACCTGACAATCGATTGTTTGGACCTGACAATCGATTCTTAAATCACTGGAACTGAACCATCAATTGTCAAAGCCAGACAATCGATTGTTGGAGTCCACTGGAATTCAACAATTGATTGTCATTGCCAAAAAATTGATTGTTGGCCAGTGTCTATCCCACAATCGATTGTCTTGGCAAGACAATCGATTGTTGGCCTAGTATCTAACAATTTGATTGTTTAAAAGATGTTTTAATGTTTATTTTAATATTATGAAATCTTTTTTAGACTTTGAGCCAAGTTCTTAAAAATGAGAGTCGGTTCGAGATCACATTAAAACTCAAGACAACATCTTCGGTCTTCAATCTTTTGATCTTTCAACTTCAATCTTTTTGCTCCAACGACTTGTTCCATTTATCGACTTGTATCCAACGTCTTGAAAGCTGGACTGGTAGTCCCAATGAAGTCCATAGCAATCTTGGCGGTTTGTCGATAATGGTTTGTTGATTATCAAAACCTACAACAAAAACGCAAAGTCGGTAGTGCTTCAGTTTCGTGAATGCGTTTTCCAACAATTCCTCCTTTTTGATAATGACAAACCAAGGCGGGATATGCATTCACTTAGCAAAAAGATTTTGTATTTCAAAAATATTTTCAAAGTGTTTTCAAATGCCTTTTCGATTTTATTTTTGAAAAATATTCCCCTAAATTTGTGCTTCCCCTTAGTTTGTGCATATCACCATAATCTTCCCCATAATAATATCTTCCCTTTTTGGCATTAGCAAAAAGATATTATCATTCAAAGAGAAAATTATATTGATGGAGGGAAAAATGGAAATACAATGCATAAAGAAAAAATATTAATAATAATTAAGAGACATAATTAAAAGATAGAAGGAAATATAAAGTTAAAAAAGCTTAAGGGTTGTTGTCCCCGGTTTCTTCTTCTTCTTCTTCGCTCCCACTCTCTTCTTCCTCGGAAGAGGTTTCTTCTCAACTTGAGCTTTCCTTGGCTTGCTGCGCTCGACTTGTTTGACCAACTACGGGATTATAGTTCGTTGGTTGGGCGCTAAAAGTGGCATGCCTAAGGAATGCTCGAAGACCGGCGTCAAAATCATCGACTTTCTTTTCGATCCGGTTGAGATGAGATCTAAATACCGCAATTTGCGTGGAGAGTGACTCAAGAGTCACGGAAGAAGTAGTAGCTTGAGAAGGATATTGAGGAGGCTCTTTAGGAGGAGCTTGAATTCGACGTGGGCGACGTTCCGTACCCTTCTTGAAAGAAGAGTCTGTCACCGACCAATGCTTCGTGCCTTTGGTCAAGGGGCCAACGTTAACCGTGACCTCATGGAACGTGAGAATGTCCATGATAAGGAAATCATAGGGGAGTGGTTCCCCCTCACGAATGGAATCAAACATGTGGATCATAATGAACTTTGTCCAATTTATTTTCGCCTCATTTATGATTGCATGCATAATCTTCACATCTTCGGCTGAGAGAGTGGTGTGAGAGAACTTTCTCGGCTTAAGAATTCTTGTGATGATGTAGAAGAGTAGCTGAAGCTCTTCATGCATGTTTGTGATGGTTGGACGGCGGTTGGTTGTTCGGAGGACTTGTCCACCAATTCTGATTTCCTCCAAAAATGCTGCCTCATCGAAGGTCGCGCCTTCTCTCCCGGTGTAGTTGCGGATTACCATCGGTTGGAAGACTCGCAATTTCTGAGAAGATTTACTCGTAAAGGAAAATCTCCGTTCGATTGACGGAGGAGATGAGGTCCCCGTCTACTATTCGAAGACTCGAGTAAAACAAAATCGAATGAGATCCTCTTGAATGAACTCTTGGCGATTGTAGACAACGCCTAAGAGTTCACGTGTGTTCAAGGCGTGAAGCAAACAAAGGTATCCTTTCGACTCGAAATATGTGGTCCTCACGTATCGAGGAGGGAGGATCTTCTGCCTCTCGAAGTGGTCGCGGAATCGTTGCAACTCGGTTCGAGATGAGAACCATAAGTATGATCCGTCCTTGTATTTAACGGCATTCTTTGGTGGTTGGTTGCTTGGTGCTGCCTTGAAGAAAATGTGAAGTGAGGAAGATGAATGAGCTTAAAATTTGAGAGTATAGGTGTTCAAGAGTGTAGGAAATTAAGTGAAATAAGTTAGAGACTCCCTTTTATAGAGGATAAGAGCCAAAGAGCCATTGGTGGGGTAGTTTGGACAACTTGTGCATTTCCAACAGACAAAAACGGCTATATTATTGAAAAATCCCGTCAAACAATCGATTGTGTAACCTTGAAAATCGATTGTTGGGTCTTCCAACGGTCAGAATTTTTAGATCTGGCTTGACAATCAATTGTTTGGAGGGAACAATCAATTGTTCACTTGGACAATCGATTGTCTGTTCATGACAATCGATTCTAGAGTCTGAACTTCCACCATTTCAGTTGAATTGGACAATCTATTGTGTTGAGTTGACAATCGATTGTGGTGAGCTGACAATCAATTGTGGTGATATGACAATCGATTGTTTACTGGATAATCGATTGTGTTGAGGCAATAATCGATTATTTAGCTCCTGGGCCTCCCAACTGACTCTAACAATCGATTGTTTTGAATATGAGAATCGATTGGTGAATCTTATGACGCGAAAAATTGTTTGTTGAAATCCAAATCTTCCTCGATTTTGTTCCCCCTTGCTTAAAAACTCATCCAGATGATGGGGAAACCTTCAAAAAAAATGTAAACGTCTCCGACGCTCAAGTTAGAAATGTCCAATAAAAATGCACACATTTAGATCATGGTGGAGTCAAGGATTCCGAGTTCGCTTAGAATGCGGAAGAACGACTCTTTCTCTAAAGGTTTCGTGAAAATGTCAGCTAATTGGTTATGCGTTTCCACAAACTCAATCTCGACATCACATTTGATAACATGATCTCTAATGAAATGATGCCTAATGTCAATGTGCTTTGTTCTTGAATGAAAAACAGGGTTCTTTGTGAGACTAATGGCACTAGTATTGTCACACCTAATTGGGATGTAATCAAGCCGTAGGCCATAATCCACGAGTTGTTGTTTCATCCAAAGGACTTGAGCACAACAACTTCCGGCGGCTACATGTTCCGCTTCGGTGGTGGATAAAGCAACACTAACTTGTTTCTTACTAAACCATGAAACTAACGAACTACCAAGCAAGTGACAAGTGTCGCTCGTGCTTTTCCTATTCAATTTGCATCCCGCAAAGTCGAAATCGGAATAGCCAACGAGGTGGCAAGATTAAATTTTGGGATACCAAAGTCCCACGTCCATCATACCAACAAGGTATTTCATTGTCCGTTTCACCATGGTTAAGTGTGATTCCTTCGGACAAGATTGATATTGGGTACGAAGACAAACACTAAACATAATATCGGGACGACTTGCAGTAAGATAAAGAAGGGATCTGATCATACCTCTATATTTCTTGACTTCTACCTCTTTACCTTTCTCATCTTTGTCAAGTGTTCCCGAAGTGCCCATAGGAGTTGGCATTGCTTTGGCATCAATCATTTCAAAGCGCTTGTGCAACTCCTTGCAATACTTTGGTTGGCAAATAAAAGTGCCCTCTTTCATTTTCTTCACTTGTAAGCCCAAGAAGAAGTTAAGCTCACCCATCAAAGACATCTCAAACTCCTTTGTCATGAGCTTGAAAAACTCCTTGCACAAAGACTCATTAGTAGCACCGAAAATAATGTCATCTACGTAAACTTGGACCAAGAGGATGTTATTGTTTTTATTCTTGATAAAAAGTGTGGTGTCAACCTTCTCCCTTTTAAACCCATTGTCCAAAAGAAACTTACTCAAACGCTCGTACCAAGCTCGGGGAGCTTGTTTAAGACCGTAGAGTGCTTTCTTGAGTTTGAAGACGTGATCGGGAAACTCAAAGTCTTCCAAACCCCGGGGTTGATCAACATACACTTCCTCTTGAATAAAACTATTGAGGAAGGCACTCTTAACATCCATTTGGAAAAGTTTAAAGTCCATAGATGAGGCAAAAGCAAGAAGTAAACGAATAGCTTCTAAACGTGCTACCATTGCATATGTTTCTTCGAAATCAATGCCTTCTTCTTGATTATAGCCTTTAGCTACGAGCTTAGCTTTCTTTCTAGATTACTCCATTTTCATCTAACTTATTTCAAA
Source organism: Nicotiana obtusifolia (assembly GCA_002018475.1). NCBI lineage: Eukaryota > Viridiplantae > Streptophyta > Magnoliopsida > Solanales > Solanaceae > Nicotiana > Nicotiana obtusifolia. The sequence continues at coordinate 52,201 of MCJB01051873.1, forward strand.
AAAACCATTTCGTGCCAATTATCGTATGATCATCAGGACTTGGCACCAATTCCCAAACGTCATTCCATTTGAATTGGTTAAGCTCCTCTTGCATTGCCAAGGCCCAATGTTCATCGTTAATTGCTTCGGAAATTGTTTTTGGTTCAATTTGAGAAACAAAAGCCATGTAAGTGATTGTGTTCCTAAGAGAGTTGCGAGTGCTTACCCTTCGGTTGATGTCACCGATTACCTTGTCTAGTGGATGATCTTTAGACGGTCTCCACTCCTTAGGAAGCTCCTCTTGTTCTTCGTTTTGTTCCTCTTGAGGCCTCTCACCATCATCCTTCTTGGTATGGCTTGGACCTTCATCATCATCAAGATAGATTCTTTCCAATTAATCTGCAAGATCATCACAAACATCCTTTCTCGGCAAGCGAGGGTCACTTTCGACAAGGACCACGTATGGTGACTCCTCAATAGTCAAGATGTGTTTGTTAAAGACTCTATAGGACTTACTACGCAATGAATAACCAAGAAAGATGCCTTCATCGGATTTTGCATCAAATTTTCCCAAATTATCTTTTCCATTGTTATGAACAAAATATTTGCAACCGAAGACGCGAAGATGGGAAAGATTAGGCTTTCTTCTTTTGTACAATTCATATGGCGTTTTCATGAGTATCGGTCTAATGATGGCTCGGTTTAACACGTAGCTCGCGGGACTCACGGCATCGGTCCAAAAGTATTTAGGAATTTTTGCCTCATTGATCATAGTTCTAGCCATCTCTTCAAGAGATCTATTCTTACATTCCACCACTCCATTTTGTTGTGGTGTATGAGGGGCTGAGAAGTTATGATCAATGCCAAGTTCGTCACAAAAGACATCGAAACCGTCTCTGTCGAACTCTCCCCCATGCTCACTTCTAAAGGCTACTATGTTACAATTCTTTTCATTTTGAACCTTTTTAGTGAATTTTCTAAAAACATCAAATGCCTCACTTTTGTGAGTAAGAAACAATGTCCATGTAAACCTAGAATAGTCATCAACAATGACAAAGACAAAGTAATTGCCGCCAAAACTCTTCGTCATAGAAGGTCCGATGAGATCCATGTGCAAAAGTTGTAAAGGCCTAGTCGTAGAAACCACATTCTTAGACTTGAACGATGCCTTTTCTTGTTTTCCCTTTTGACATGCATCACAAACGGAGTCTTTTTCAAACTTAAGTTTTGGAATGCCAATTACTAAGTCTTTGGAGATCAATTTGTTTAAGTGACCCATGTTGATATGAGCTATTCTACGATGCCATAGCCATGTGTCTTCCTATTTACTCATAAGGCACTTAGCAACATTTGATGAAGTACCTTCTAAGTCAACCATATAAATGTTATCAATTCTATCTCCTCGTAGAATTACCTCATTGTCACTAAGGCGTTCTACGGTGCAAGTCTTAGAACTGAAAGTAACATGATTCCCCTTGTCACACAACTGACTTATGCTCAAGAGGAT
>MCJB01051874.1:3200-25948 GCA_002018475.1 Nicotiana obtusifolia
GGCTTTCATGGCTGTCTGCTTAGCCGCACGATTTTGCTCTCCGAACATCTCTTTCAGATTTTCAAGCATATCGTACGCAGACCCCATTGACTGATGCTGATGTTGCAAAACATTCGCCATAGAGGCAAGAATGTAACATCGCGCCATCTCATCAGCCTTAACCCATTTATCATAGGCCTTAATCTGATCTTCCGAAGCATCCTCCCCAGATTTTTCCAGGCACTCATCAATCAGCACAAATTTGTAATCTTCAACAGTTAGGACAATATCCAAGTTTCGTTTTCAGTCAACATAATTCGGACCCTCTAACTTGTTTTGGTTCAGAATCACGGTAAGTGGGTTGAAAAAAGACATGATTAATCTGGGAGATATAAATATCAAATAGATCATTAGATATATTGAAAGAATAATAAAATTCAAACCACATCACACATAAATCCATGCTTACCGAACAGTTAGATTCGATAGGGAAACTTAACTATTCATGCAAAATATATGAGTCATGCCAGATATATTACCCCATAAGAACCAGAACCAACTCAGATGGAGAGTAAACTGATAATTTATATTAGGTAAATATCACATTAAATTATCCCTAGTTCCATTGAACCAACGTGTAACTCAGATGGAGAGTCAAGACAAGTTATCAATTAATTAGGGATTACAGCACAGTAATTAACCACAATAAATCTATCCGATGGGGAGGAAGACCTATGTCAACACATAAATTCATTATATTACTGCTATATACAATGGAGACCATAGAGAATGAACCCTAACACCATTATTTGTTAAAATAAAAATTTTCCGTTAACAAAAATTTTTCTAAAAATAGAAAAACACCCAAAACCCCATCTAAACGACCCCGAATGGCCAAAAAACGTCGTTGCTCACAGCAAAGCAGTGAGTATTGTTCATTGGGCCGTTTTCGATAAACCTACCAAATTTCAGGTCAATCAAAGTTCGTCAAAAAATTCAGAATTCCAAAAACATGACCATTCGGTAAATTCGGTTTTTCCATTTTTTTTTTTAACTTTTGAATAAAATCAGATACAATCATATCACATATTATTTATACAATTCTAATAATATCCATGATTCCAGAATTCATAAATTCAGATAAACATGCATTCAAAAATAACACCAATTCTAGGATTTCTGTTTCATGAAGTAACATGTTATTTCTTATTCTAACAATAGTCTTGATTCCAGAAATCATAAACTACACAATCAATCTCGTTTTTCATAAAACATCATTATTTCTAACATGACAAACATGCATTCAAAAACAATACCAATTCTAGGGTTTCTGTTTCAGGAAGTATTACATTACCGTCTTAGATGTAAGACGGCTCTTGATGCCAATTGATAGAAAATAGGCATATAAACGCGACGAAGCAAATACCAAAGACCATATTCTTACATGTAAACTAGACAAATATAATCAATTACGAGATAGCAACACTAACCTTTTGAAGCTACTGCAAAAGTCTTCAATAATATTCGTGTTCTCCAGGTCTACGGTCTTCTGCTGTGTATCCTGAATCTCTACGAACGTGATACTTGAGTGGCAAGTATTTCGACTCAAGAATAGTAGTATTTTTGGTGTAAATTTCAGCCAGCAAAAGTGACCTTTAGGGTTACATTGCTTTGTTTATATATCCACGTTTTTTAGGTCATCCCTTAACCAAAAACGAGTAGGATTCCAATCCCTACCAAAAACGTGAAGCCAAAACCGAAATGGAGTCTACAACGCACCAAAATGTGTAGCAGTCTCCTAACCCACCAAGGATACTATTTTCCTTTTTTTAATTTTCTTGTTCTAGAATATTCAGGCACAGCAGGGACCACAGATTTAATAACGAGGCTTCCTATTGTGGTATTAATTCGGAATATGAATGAATTAATCCTACCACAATAAATTACAATTTATTCCACTAGAAAACTGTAACTGCACTCCTCAGTTTAATTTCGAAATCATTCATTAAAAACTTATTTAACTCCCCGTGTTAAGATTACAAATACCAATCAAATAAATTAAATTACTGACAATTTAATTCATCGACTAATTTAATCCTTTATACTTCCGCTTAACTTATTTCATGTGACGGATACAAAATCCACCTGCAGGGTTTTCACATGAAAACTTTCAAGCATCCATAAAGGGGTATCATCAATCTCAATGGTCAAGACACGGATTCTATCAACTAATTATTATTTCACAAATGCACTTTGCCATTATTCAATTTACCAGGAATACATTAACTCGCAGTTGAATCGTACCTTTTAATAAATCAAAATAATGAACGAAGCACATTGATCATAACAATTATATCAAGATTAAGAGTATAAAAACATTCAATGAACTAGAGAGGTAGTTTTATATATTCAGCACAAAAATACTTATCTCTACTTGGTCCGTTCAATACACAAAAATGTACTAGCATAAGAAGTTGGAACTGAACCATTCCCATAATCAAGATAGATTATAATTTAATCTTATGCTACAATCATCAAGATACTTTGCCCAGTTTCATCTTTGATTGTGAACATTAACTTTATAACTTATAAGAACCGACAATTTAATCTTCCGCGCATGAGCTAAAGCTCCATACACTAAATCGTCTACTATATAAGTAATGGGCACACATATGAACAAATGATCTATTCAAATTAAGACTTCATTGAATTGAATAAATAAATAAACAATTGTTCCAAAAAATATAACATAATACTATAATCAAACCACATGGTTAATAATATATCCTAACAAATACATCTCCTTTTACTTCACTTTTCTCCTTTACATAAGTTCTAAATCTATGTAAAGGAGAAAAGTGAAGTAAAAGGAGATATATTAACTGAGTACATGAAAATAGGTTGTTGGAACTTCCATTTAGCCCTAACTTTTTCACAAGCTTGTGCACAACAATTCTCTAATCATGGTTCTATAGGAACGCGCTACAGAATTTCAGAAATGCAAGAGAATGTATAATACTAGTAATAAAAAATATTGAACATTTTAATTTTCAATCAAATATATTAAAGTTATTCTAAGTTATAATTCAAAGTTGGATGTCAAGTAGTGAATGGTTAAAGTCATGACAGGGACAATTTTAACATAGATCAGCCAAGCCAAGAATATTTGAGGCGTTTGTTTGAAAATTTTTAAAAGATAAGAAAAATTAAAAAAATTAAAAAATAAAAAAAGAAGAAGAAGAAGAGTAAGCAAAACCCTTTTGAGTTTTTGCAAACTCTATTTGTTCGAACTCATTTTTCACAAAAAAGGTTAATATTTTTAAAGATTTCCAAACACGGAGTTAAATATTTGAATTTTTTAAAATATTTTTAAAAAGTCAGTATAGAAATCTTTAAACAACTCAAAGATATAGAGTTTGGCAAAACTCTCAGTTTTTGCAAATTTTCAAACAAGTCCCACCAATTTAATTAATTCAATTTACATCCTGCTGGAGATGTATATATTTCCCGACTTCCACAACCCTAAAGTCCACTAAATAAAGTGCATTTCATTCAAACAGTCGCCCATGTGCATGTTTGTAGTTGAATAATTGATCTTCGTTTTCCATTCTTTCATAATTGTGACACTATACGACATAATTCTGTGAGACAACCTACAACTTGTGGGAATGATTATAGTTCTTTGGCAAATGATATTCGGGCCACTTAAATATGTACCCATTGTCAATCTGGTGGATAAATTTATAAACTTTTTTTTTGAACACTTGTACCTGACGGAATGAGTACTAATAAATACCTTTAACCATTGAAGACAACGACTTAACTGATGATACGTGTAAACCACGATACAAACACGCATGAATATAACAATTTTGATTTAAAAATATTAAAATCAGAAAAGAAAGTAAATTAAAAGGAAAAAAAAAAAAGAAAAAATTGAAAAAGGTGAAAGCTCTAATTCACCCCACACGCCCTCCCTTTTCCTCTTTCTTCCTCTTTCACTCTTTCATTTTGTTGCTGTCCGATTCCCTTCCCTCCCCCTTTCTTTTCTCGTCTCTCCTCCTACCCCCCTCTCCTCTTTCTTCCTCTTTCACTCTTTCATTTTGTTGCTCTCCGATTCCCTCCCGCTCTCTCTTTCTTTTCTCGTCTTTCATTTTGAAAAAATCAATTAATTGTCTGTTAAAGTTTGAAAAATTTAGAGATGATTTTGAATCTATGTATCAGTGAACTCCCATTTGAGATTGTTGGGAATTTTTTTTTTCTTCTTTTTACTAATTTGTATGGAGATTTTCAAAGATAATTTTAGAGAAGATAATGGAAGAGAGTTCTTTTACTGATTCGTATGAATTTTTTGAATTTTAGTGAGTTTATCTGTGTTCTTTTTACTTTTTATTCACTTGGGAGTTTTAGAGTAGAGAAGATTGGTGTTCATTATTTAATTGGGAAATTTTAGAGTGGATGAGGGTGGTGTTCATGGTGGAAGAAACATGTGGTGATGGTGCTGCCATGGTGAAGTTAGAAGAGAAAGGAAAAGGTTTTAATATTTTTTAATAAATTGGTAAAAAGAGATTGGGACCTACAAATTACACATGTCAAACAATAATAGGTTAAAAATTTGATGTGTCAGTTGGGTCATAGCGATTAAGGAACACCCTCAGCTGAAGGTGTTTATTGATATTCTTCCGTCAATTACAAGTGTTCAAATAAAAAACTTATAATTTATCGACGGGGCTGACAAATGGATAAGTTTAAGTAGCCGAGGCCATTTTACCTAATACATTCCAAATGTATATAGTTCTTCTTCCTACAGTAAGTCAGCCTCGCCGATGAAACCTCGGCTTGATGATTACCAAATTAATGCGGCCTAGCTGGGCCTGTAAAGGTTGGCTCTGGGCTAGCGGATTTGGCCCAAAGTTTGAATTGGCTAAACTTGAATCAATGTTTAGGAACATTTATCTTTCTATATTACATTATAAATTTATTTACCCTTTTTAAAGAGGACACCTTCTTTTTACGGAATTTTTTTTTTTGCGGTTTAAGTGACATTATTAAAATGATATTTGTGAGCACGTGATTTTTGTCACACCCAGAATACTCCTATAAAAATCAAAAAAATAGATTTTTAATTATTATTCGCTATTTTTTAAGAATTTTATTAGATTTTTAGTTACTTACATTTTCTTGCTTGTTTACTTTTTAATTAATTATATCATGAAAGTACCAAACAAAATCACGCGTTGCATTTAGGATTTGTTTTTATATTTTAGAATTAAATTAGTAATTATTTATTTTATAAAAATTGGAAAATCACGAAAATAGGTCATTTTTATATTTTTTTTATCTTTAATCTTTAATTCTTAGAATTAAGTGTTATTATAATTTTTATAATTAGTTAAGTAGCTTAAATTCACATTTAGGTAATTTAGGATTTTTAATTATTAGGATTCTTAGTTTTAAAAAATAAAAGAGAAAATTAAAAACACAAGAAATTGAAAAAACAAAACAAAAGAGGAAAAGGAAAGCGGACTGGGCTGTTAAGTTAAATTAAAGGAGCCCAAAACAATTCGACCGGATCAGCCCAAACCCAACTCCCCCTTTATACCCAAACGACGTTGTTTGGTTAAGTGGATTGATCTTAGCCGTTGATCCCAGCTGATCCAACGGCTCACAACTGACCCCTCCTGCCTATATAACTGTCCGAACCTTACCCCCCTTACCCCCATTTTCGTCTCCTCCAAACACCCTACCCAAACCCTAATCCGCCGCCCCCCAAATCCCCATTGAAGACCACGGCGGCTCTCCGCCTAATTCACCCCTAAATCGACCCAAAACCACACCCTAGGACCACCTTCACCTCCTCATTCCTAATCCCCAAACCATTTCCCTCAATATTCTTTACAACTTTACCGATTTTAGATCTAAAAGTTAGAAAATGTAGTTAAACAATTTGTTGGTTTCGGCAGTGATTTCTTGCTCGTTTTGGTTTGAAACTTACACGAATCGATTGCTCTTGACAAGAGCAATCGTTTTAGGTTAGTTTTAAACCATTTTGAAATGTAACCGAAGTATGGTCACTCGGGTTTGACGACCTACGCTAGTCCCGTTTGCATGCCAGAATCCTTGTGTGTTTGCTGAGGTTCACCAGAGCCAGTGTCAAGTAGGTATAGTTCTTTCCTTTTTTTAAAATGTTTTCACTGTGTATTTCTTTTAAAAATCTGCTTTCTTTCTTTTAGTCTAGGTTTTCAGTACTATACTTTGGTTTGCATAGTTAACATGTTCAGTTAGTTATTTGATTCACGTGTTAGTCCAGATTTGATAAATTAGAGTAATTTGGCTCTATTGTTAATAGCTCGAAAATGGCTGTTTTGTTAAAGCAGTAAAAGTTGAACAAGGCAAGAACAAAAGAGGTAAAAATTGAAGTATAGAAGGGCAATTTAGGAAATTGATCTAGAGAATCTTAGTTTGTTATGCAGGAAGTTTCTAGAGAGGCCTTAAAATTAGATAAGATAAGTAAAATTAGATAAAAGTTGGGCCAAAAGAGGTAATTTCAGAAGTTTGTAACTGGAATGGACAGCTGTCCAAAAGTTTGTTAAGAAAAGATGTTGATTTTCCTTATTTTCGGGGAAGGTGCATGTGAAATGATTCTGAGATTTTTTTTTCTTTATAAAAGAAAAGCTTTCATTCTGCATGGAAAAATGAAAAGAAGGAGGTCTGGGAGAGCATAAAAATTTCATATACCTATTCTCTTATCTTCACTCATTCTGACGAGCAGAAAACACTCTGAAGTTCAAAGCTATAAAAAAAAAAAAAGAACCAAAATAAATAGAACAAAAATTCTGAAAACGAAAAAGCAAACAAAACAGTAGCAGAGTTTTAGCCTTATTTGGCCATCGAATTGCTGCTTGCTGCTGCTATTTGTAGCTGAATTTTCTTCAATCCTGACCTATATTTAGTCATTATTCTGCTGCTAGCTAGTTGCTGAAGCTGTTGTTGTTCCTTGCTGCCAGATATTGCCTATCATTTCTGACTTGCATCTTGTCAAGTTTTTCTACTAACTTCTGCTTCTAGGTATGTAGAAGCTCTATCTGTAATCCTTCTTTGAATTTATAAATGATAAGTAAACTGTTGAGTTCATGATCATGTCCTAATCCCTTTACTCGAAAGGTTTAGCTATCAGATCTGTTCATTTTGTTATGTTAATGAACTATATGTTTAAGCTAAAATCTAAGTAAAATTGCCTGCTACTTCAAAGACTTCATTTGTTGATTCACTGTTTATGTCAATCCTTATTTAATTATGTTTAAATGCTACATTAAATAGCTTGGATCCATGCATTAACTTAGTGTTCTGGAACATTTTGTAACTCTTTGGACCAATCAATTTTCCTAAGTTTTTTTTTTTTTTTTTTTTTATATCTGGACAGTGTTCCTCCATGAACAAATAGATAGAATGATATTAATAGTGAGACATAATAGCATGTTCTTTAGTTTGGTCTATTAATAAATTTAAAGGTTCTTTGCATTGTACTTGGTTAAAGAGTGTCACTAAACCTCAATCCTGCTGTGACTGCATCCGAGATTCATTAAACTAATTCTCAATAATTTGGGATTTATAGACTCGAGTGTATTGAGTATGCTATTGGGCTCTAGCTCGTATCTTTGAATGCTACGTGTGTGCATGAAAATTACCAGGTCTTATGAGATTTTGGCTATTTAGCATGTGTTTGTTTAAATTTATTTTATGATGATTGTTGTGATGATATAATAGACTATGTGAACTATTATGGCTCACGAGATAAGATTTTACTTGCTTTCATTTAACGCCGGTTTGTTCTCAAATTGCTTGTTTTCTTTATGGATTTATATACAAATAAGTTGTGATGCCAGTTAGGGAATGAATCTTAAACGTTTGTTTGAATAGTAAAAATAATAATAAACTGGAACAGAAATTGTTTCATTTCTTGTAAAAAAATCCATAGCCATAATAATTTTGTTTCTCTTTCATGACTGTCGCTCCTTTAATAAAATTTTCCTTCCCATTATATGTTCTCATTTGTTTAAATCTGATCTAATTTCTAAAGGTGTGTATGCTTTAGAGAAATAGTATGTTTTCCCATGTTAGTCTTTAGTTCACGTTGGTTTACTGTTCAATTTGTTTAAACATAGAAATTGTTGAGATGGTATGGTAATTAGTCTTAAACAGAATTTGGGCCTAAGTTGTTTAAAGCATTCACGTGGGTGAAAAGATTAAGAGCCTTCGGTGTTTGATAGGAGAATAATTTTTAATATCGTAGCTTGTTCTAGGCGTGATTAATAACCATTGTGACTATGGGTACGGTTCCCGTGACATAAGAGCAATGCCAATTTCGAGAGTGCCTTTTAGGTGACTCGATTTTAACAACTTCAAATAAAAAAGGCTTTCGAAATAATTTGAGGTGCGCCGTGCCGGATAAAATTTCAAAATGCATGGTCCTCATTAATCAATATTAAAATCATTAGAAAATCGAGGTATGCTATTCAGTGAATTTTCGAGCCTCGAAAAGTTAAAAACGCGTAGTTGCTTTATGCGCGTTATTTTAATAATTCAATTTCCTAAATTCAGGAGAACATTTATGCAACCCAAATCCAAATCTCAACGTTAAATAAAATGTGTTACGGATTACGAGTGCATTTATGTAACGTGGTTCATGACATATTTTAAATGACTTTGTAGTTCTCCAATAATTAATCAAAAGCGATTAAAGATAAAATGTACCATATGCTAGAAACATGTATTAAAATCAGATAATAAACCGATTATAATAGTTGAGCGACCGTGCTAGAACCACGGAATCCGAAGGTGCCTAACACCTTCCCTCGGGTTAACAGAATTCCTTACTCAGAATTTCTAGTTCGCAGACTTCACAAGGAAAGTCGAAATTTTCCTCGATTTGGGATTAAAATAAACCGGTGACTTGGAACACCAATCAAAATATTCTAAGTGGCGACTTTAAAAAAATTAAATAAATAATCTCATTTCGAATAATGTTACTTTAATTGAAAAAACTCCCTTATACACTCTTCGGGGGTGTACGAAAGGAGGTGTGACAATATTAATTTAATTTATTTTTATAGAATCACCAGTTGAACTAATTATTTACAATGTCTCAATTCACCATTTATTTTAAATCCCAAATCAAGAAATTTTTTTGACTCTGTTAAAATCTGCGAAACACAGAAAACCAGGTAAGAAATTCTATTAACCCGGAAAAAAATGCTAGGCGTTCTCGAATTTTATGGTTTTAGAGCGGTCGCTTTACAATCAGAACTTAGCTTAATTATCGAATTATTACGTGTTTTAAACCTATGTGCATTTTTACCTTTTAGCGCATTAATTTACTTGATTATTAAATTATGGAATTAATCTTGGAAAGATTACGTGTATGTGAATTCGTTTTATTTGGTGTGCCAAAATTATATCACGCGTAGGTGTACACAATTAATAATACTTAATTGTTTATTAAGATTGTTGGGCCAAAATCGCTCATACGCGTACCTTGATTAATTTTTGCGATCATAATTATATCATGTGAACATGTAAATAATCCTTTCCCTATCTCTTAGAACCTGCCAGGTTGTTAACATCAAATATTTCTTTAGTTTAATACCCCTTCAACTTTTATAATTACACTCTTTACCCCCTGTTCTTTTAACTTTTTCTTTTTAGATTTCTTTTTATCCAAATCACTAAAACCCAATCTCAAATCAACAAAACGAAAACAGAAAGAAAAATAAACGACAAATCAAATAGAGAAGTCAAGTTTAATCAAACAAGCGTTCATGTTAAACAAAGTAATCAAGATACGCCTAATTGAATTTTTATACTCACTTATCAACTAATTAAAAAAAACCTGCAATTAACACTTAATCAATCTGAAACATGATTGGCACCCCTGTATTTAATAGAACAAATACACACACAAAAAATGAAACAAGAAAAGAAGAAAAGGAATGAGTTATACCCATTTGATGTCGAGATGAAGCAAAAGAGGTGACCTCAGAAAAAGTTCTGGTCGGTCAACGACCAGTTTACCAAAATCCGACCTCCAAGAAACGGAGTGAATCTTACATCAGTGAATAGCTCTCATCAAGAGCTTTCTACTGATGTAAGTCTCAACCGTAAAAGAGGACAGATCGATCAAGGAAATGAAGAAGGACCGAATGGCGGCTAGGGTTCAGTTCCTAGATCTACAATTCGAGGGATTCAGTGAGGTTTTGGAAGAAGCTAAAGGTGGGATGGTCATGAGGAGAAAGCAAGGAATATCTGGTGGTAATTTGGGGCTAGTTGGAGGTTGGCCGCCGCCGTGGACGATTTCTGACGGCTGCGTGTGGCGGAGGGAGAGATAAGGGAAAGAAGGATAATCTGAGAAGGGTTTTGGGGGTAGGGGTGGTCGTTTCGTTCAAGATCACTTATAAGGGGAATACAAGATCAGTTCTTGGTCGTTGGATCAAGTGAGATGAAGGGTGGGGATTAATATGCGACAAAACGTAGTCGTTTGGTATTAGGGAAAGTCTGGACCAGGTGGGTTAATGGATTGGGCGGGTATTGAAAGGATACTAGGCCGCTGCAAATGTTTGGCCCAATAACAATAGGGAACAGGCGGCCCCTTTCTCTTCTCTTTTTATTGGTTTTGTCAAAGTTGGCCAATTAGCTAAACATTCTAATTTATACCTAATTTGTAAAATTAAACAACTTATCTATTTTGACTAACAATTGACTAATTAAATGCATGAATTATTAAATTGAACCAATTTATTAATCTAGATAACTAATATATTTTTCTTTGATTTTGTGATTTAACAAAAAACGCAGCTATATGCCGTTAAAAGCTAATGCTGCAATTAAAGTCTAAAAATGCTATGAAAGGCAAATATTTTGCATCATTTTTATGATTTAAACTATCCTAGTGATGCAAAAAATGCAAAAATAATCTATTGATGCAAAATAAACAAACAAAAATTCTTAAAATTCTACAAAATAATTAAAACTATTTTTGGAATATTTTAAGGAGTAACCTATGCAGAAGGCAAAAAATACGTGCTCACAGCTGCCCCTCTTTGCTCGAAAACATGAAGAGTTTTCGGGAAAATATAAAGTGAGCAATCATGAATAATTTTTGCCTGTGTTGATACTCCATGAAAAGCATTTTGAAAAAGTTTGACCGAACCTTGCTTCCGAGATTGTCTACATATCATTGGCTATAAAGAAATTAGGTCAGTGTAGTTTAGAAAGTTTTGGTAGCTGGAACTACTGAAAGCTGTGATTTCACTATTGTTGCTGCTGTTAATGCTTGCTGAACTCCTTATTACATCAAAATCAAAAGAAACTAAGTAAGCCTATCAGTTACGAGTTACAAGATTCCTATCTATAAGTCTTCTGAAACTTGATCTTGAGCCTTGACTGGTTCTTCATGCAAGCTCTGATCTGAACCTTGATTCTTGCTAGTTACAGACACTAGTTCATTCTTCTACAGATTCTTCTGATAAAAATGGAGAGTGCAATGCTCGTGACTTCAGTCTTGTCTTGAGCAGTCCGCATCTTTTCATCCATTTTTGTATTTTGGATTCACTTCTTCTTTTTTCTTTTCTTTATTCTGGATTGAGACTTCTTATTTTGGTCATCTTGAACCCTGCGCCTCGAGGTAAAATCTTCTCAGACACCAAAACAAACAAATAAACGAAATTTTCTTCCCCGGTTTTCAATAGAAAAATTTCATGAGTTATTGTAATAAAATTCTAAACTACTTCTATATTAAAAGCAATAACATGTCGGGACTTGTGTACCCTGAAGTGATCATGATTTTTTTTCTGGGATGGTGTTCCCTTATTTGTCAAAATGATGTCTCAACTAAGGATTGGTATACCTTGTGTTGGAAAAATGCGGCTAGAAAATGGTGTACCCTATACAAGAAAAGATATCAAGGAGTGGTGTACCCTGCATTTAAGATCAATAAACTAGGGATTGGAGTACCCTATATTTGCAAAGATATCAGGGAGTGGTATACCCTGTATTTAAGATCAATTAGTAATAATATCAGGAAGTGGTGTATGATGACATCCACAACACACCTCAATAACAGATATGATACGTTCGTATGCAACAATAATTTCCCAACTATGAACCGGGGTTGAATCCGTTGGGAGTTATAAGGGGTGTCAGGAGTATAGATTTGAAGCAAGTGAATGGACTACATATTTTTGATTTCTAGTTCTACTATTACTTTAATGATTTTAAGCTAAGGTAAATAAACTAGAGATGAATGTTTTTGATGTTTTTCCAAATAGTTTAAAGGCCTAGGGCTGTGACCATAACCTAGGTGTTTTCCTAATGGGATAAAGACGTTAACACTTATTTTGTTGATTGGGGTGTATTATAGCTCTCAACTCTATATTACCCACTCAATACCTCTTGGTCAGAGAGTGATTTTGCCCAATTTGGCTTCCTCAAGTCCAAATGGGTATCAAAAAATATAGTTGATATGAGCTTAAATCGGGTTCTTACTATCTCTAGTTTGAACCCTTTATTAGGCTAATCAATCTCTCTATTAACCCAATTCCTTGTAAGCTAAGTTATCCTAGACTAGGTTTCTCTTTCTCAGGTAGAGACTAAGTCAAATAGGTATGAATCAATGTTTGCAACTATTAATTCTAAAATTGAAGCATGAACTAAGCTAAATAATCAACACCCAATCATAAACAAGCATTAAATTAATCTCCCATAAGGTTTACACATTAGGGTTGTGATAAACCCATAATGAAAGATTAAAATGATGAAATCTAATTTTAATATACCAAAATAATGTAAAACTTCTTAAAGTAGTAAAAAGAAACGGCTACAACATCTTTTAATGTTCAAACTTGACCTAATTTTGTGAAACTCGTCTATTTATACAGGGCCAAAAATCGAGGACAAAAATGCCCCTCGGGACAATTCTTGTGCAGTCCGCACTTCACAAAGGCTTCAGGACTTGGTTTTCTTGCATATTCTACGAACTTTGCATCTTTGTCAATAAAAGCCTAGTTCTGTGGCCGCACAATTCATGTGCGATCCACACATTGCTGAAAGTTATGTTGAATTTTGCTTCTTGGTTTGCGGCTGCAGATGGAATTCTGCGGTTCGTAATTTCCTTCGCGGCCACAGAATTCCTTATGCGGATTGCACATTTATGCTTCTGCGTCCTTTATTGCCTTGTATTTCGGAACACTCCTTTTTGAGTCGGATTTCATCTCGGGAGATCAAACTTCCAGCATTCCTGTAATTTGCACAATTTCATTAGTTTCGGGAACACAATTCAATACTTTCGGAACAAAACAAAAGCTAAAAGATGCTAATAAGCAGTCAAAATTCCCACTTATCAACTCCCCCAAACTTAAGTCTTTGCTTGTCTTCAAGCAAATAAATTAGTTCCCACCTCCAAAAGTTAAGGGTCATTTCAGCGAGTCAAAGGTGAGGCATCCACATATCAGTTGGGACCAACAATTACCCATACTACTCATGTATTATGAACAAGGCGACAAGTTAAACATTCATGCACATATAGTTCGAATGTGACATTTGAGCTTCAAGCATTGACTTTACTAATCTAGGACTTTTGATCTATCATGTAGGTCATGGTGGACTCCAAACTATTCCTCCTCTACTTTCCATTTGCCTAGCTCACTTAAGAATTTAGCACTCAATCCAAATGTTTATGAAAGGTTCACTCATCTCTCTCAAGAGAATGTCACAAGTACGGCTTCACGTACTATAGGCTTGCCCCACATGTAGATTGCCACTAATGTAAGCTCACTCGGCTTGAAATCAAGTGGGACTTCTTTCAGAATGTAATGAAGGCTTTTGGGTTAGGGTAGGATACCGTATGGGTAAGTAGTTACACCTTTCCTTAAGTAGTCCATCTTTCATTTCTCGGCTCACACTTTGTCAATTTTTAGAGGAACTTTCTTTTCATTGGGGATTAGAGAGACTTAGCATCACTCTTTCTTGGTCATTTCATTCTTTTTCTCCTTTTTTTTTTTTTTTAATTTCTCCATGTTTTAGATTATTACCTCTTTTTGAATCCATTCAACCCTTCCACTTATTCACTTTTTGCATTTTTCTTATTATTATTTTCTTTTCTTGCCTTCCCTTCTTATAGAGATTATTTCTTTTCTCTTTTTGTGCCTTGATACCTCTTTCAAGTTCTTCATCTCTCCCCCAAACTTATGTTTTAAGCCATTTGTTTCACAAGAGTGTTAAGAAAAGTTTGGGTGCCAAGAGAGGGTCACGACAAAACGGGTAAAGACTTGTAACATGGTTATCAAATGATAAAGGCTAGAGGCTCAAAGGGGTTGTCTAGGGATAATGACATTGTTGGCAATAAAAAACTCAAACAGTCCAAGGAGAGCCTGCAATCATGTCTCAAACCAAGCAAAACTTAAGATTTTGCCTTGAAACACATTGGGGACAAGTTTTAGACCCTTCGCAAGGATACTTGGACTAGCAACAATTTATCTCACCCCCCACGCAACCAGGTTGTAAAAGAGGACAAAGTCGAGGGCCCACTACGACCACATTCAAGTTTAAAGATCACTATGGTCCAGTTAAACCACTCGATGATGGTCAAAGTCAATACAAGAGTCACAAAGTCACTAATTAGAGCTATTTCTTTCAAAAACCTTATCTCTAATCATAAGCGCGTAATTAAGTGTGTTGGTGCCAATTGAAGCATGGTTGACTCTTCGAGCATGACTTAATTAGGTATTTTATTCATTACTACTGCTATTATTACCTAAACACAAAAATGAACTCATTCCCTTATGAAGGCTGTCACGCCATCCATCGTTGGGAAGAATCACCCGGTTCACACTAAAACTCCTTTGGAAGAACCGTGACATTAAGAAAACCAAAGACTTATTATCTACTAAAACATAAAAAGAAGCTACTAAGCAAAACAAAATCTAATACACTACTAAAACATAAAAAGAAGCTAATAAGCAAAAACAAAGATAAAGAAGCTAATGAACAAAACTACTAAGGAAAATGGATCTACATAGTAGGAGAGAGAAGATATATACATACAAATGAGAAAAGAGAGAGTATCATCAAATTATTACAGGCCAAATATGTCAAAGTACCAAATGTATTAAATAAACTCCACCCCTCAAATAAAAGTAAGCATCGTCCCCAATGCTTAGCAAAATAAGAGTAAAAGAGGGAAGAGTGAAGAAAATTCCCTATGGCTCTTTGGACATCTCTGTGTCCCCAGCAATGTCATCGCCCTTAGGATCATCCAACTGAATCTCATCATCCTCAACCCTAGGTATGGCTGGGTTGGCGAACATCTGACGTACTGCCTCAGTAGTGTCGGCAGCAAGGTCTGGCTCTTCAGGCTGGCCAGTTGGTGCCACCGGTGCATATGGTGCTGTAGGATCTGGGACGAAATGGTGTGGGTCAAGCAGCATGTCAAAGGGGAGATCTTCAGCTGTAGCAAACCTAGTCATCTGTCTCCAGAGCTCGTCCGGTGACTTCTTGCAGGCCTGGGACTTTCTCATCCTCTTTACTTCCTTTCCCAGCTCTTCAACCACCGACCCATGCTATACCAAGGTGTCCATAATAGTCTTATGGTTCTCCAAAATTTTCTTCAATGTCTCCTCAAGGTCAGAAGGAACCTGTGATGCCTGTGAGGTGGACTGCATTGCAACAGTACTGGACAAGTCAGACAACTTTATAGTTGCTGTCTGCATCTAGTTGTTGAGACTCCCTAATGTCTGGGAGACTTGCAGTGCAGATAGAGGATAAGAAGGCACAGGCTTTGGCTTCAAAGCCGAGGTGGGAGCTATAGTAGGAGTTGCAGTAGGGGCTGTGGAAGATGGCAGAGGCATAGCTGTGGCACTGGAGCAAGGCTTGGCTGAATTGGATGGAACATCAACTGCCTCAGCAGCTACTATAGTTGGCTCATCAGACTGGCTCGCGGTGGTAGGAGGCTGAACTTTCTTCTTAGGATTGTTCGCATCCATCTTCACCTTTGTGTCGCAATCCCTCGGCTCCACCCTTGCATCCGTGAGATATTCTGTAATAGTATTGGATACGAGTAGGACGAGTCATTTTGCCGAGCAATCACTGAGATGTTGGCCGACATCACGACACCTACATTGATAGGGTACCAACCCATAATAGAAGCAACCAAAACTGCCCGAGGAATCGGAAGGTGAGTCTCATTTTGGCTCGGGTCCTGTCTGCTGCATTCAAAGGTTTGCCACCCCTTCGCCTCGAAACTCAGAGTGCTCCAGTGGATAGGAACCCAAGCGGTAATCCATGGTGGTGGCTGCCCTGGTGTTGCTAGAATCTCCGCTAACCAAGGGCGGACTGCGTCTCCCAGTGCAGACTTCTCCAAATACTCGTTAGGCTCAACATCTTCGAAGCCCAAGTACGTGTTGAGTGTATCCTGATCAAACCTGACTTTGAGGTTACGTACTTTGGTCACCTTGGTCCCCTTTTTGATATGCGCCACATTGGCGTAGAATTCCCAAACAAGGTACTCTTTGGCATCTATTACACTCTTAGTGAACCACATCCACCCATTACATTCCCTAAACTGCCTCAAAATGATTAGATTGTACCTTTCCAAATCTTTCAACAGAAACTTTCGCTCAAGGGTTAGCGACCTCGCTAGCCACCATGTATGAAAGCTAGTGAAGGCAGCCAAGCTAACAAAGAGGTCTTCCCAAACCTCTTTCTTCTTCGATCTTTCAAGACCGGCAGTTGTTGCATCTCCCCCTCTTCCATCGTCGAGGATATCCTGAACTAGTGCATCTTGTGCCTCAGGGACTGGTGTAGCTGATGGCTCTGAAGCCTAACTAGCACTCTCCGATTCCTCAGAAGTGCTATGAGATGAGGATGACTCGTCCCTGAGTTGGTATCTCCCTTGCGGCCTTGACGGTACTGCCGGCTGCTCCTGAACAGAGATTGAGTTACTCTCTGATGCTTCCCTAGATGGGACATATGAGCTCGTCTCGGAGAGATCTGCACCTCACCCTCTGCTAGTTGTAGCTTTATTTGTAATTGCCTTTTGTTGGACAAGGGGTAAGGCACTCTTGCCTTTTGCGGTCCGCACAATTTCACTTCCGGCCGCAGATGAGGACTTGCGGACCGCACAATTTTGTTGTGCAGCCGCAAAAGCGAAGTGCTGTCCGCATAATTTCACTTGCACCCGCACCTCTGTAACCCAAATATTCCAACTCTCTGATGATAAAGAATTGGATGATGTGCAGCCACAACATGATTTCTGCAGTCCGCACAATTAGAAATGCGGCCGCACATTGGAGTCAAAAAGTATGGACTCTCTGATGATAGTAAATGGTATGTTCTGTGGCCGCGATGAGAATTCTACGTCCGCACATTTTAACTCGCGGCCGCAGAATGAGTTTATCACTAAGTTGCCTTAAATTCCACATCTGCGGACCACACAAATTCAAGTGCGGCCGCATAATTCAAGAGTTACGTACATGTCAATTTTTTTATATCCGGGTTTTGCAATTTTGTGCAAAATTGACATGGCAACATCATAGAAGCATGAAAATATGTTAACCTAGTTCCCATAGAGCATGCATTAGTTAACCCATTACAGATTTATCCCCACATGGATACACAATTGAATTCTAATAACAAATGGCCTAAAAAGGACTAAAACTCTACAAATTAAAAGAAAAAGATTAACAAAAAATTGAAGCATACCAGATGAATGAATGTGAGGAGTGACTGATCACAGATGTTGTGTGTGTGGATAGATGAAATCACCAAGAAATTCTTAACAGAGGAATATTTTTATGCTCAGAGAGTGAAAAACATACCAAATGCCCATATTCCTCTATTTATACTTTTTGTTTACTAAGGGAAAAGAGAGCGAGTATGGAGGCACATTTTCATGTGCGGTCCACACTCTATTATTTGGTGAGTATCTCATCTGCGATCCGCACAATTTTATGTGCAGCCGCAGATTCCAAGTTGCGGTCGCAGATTTCATGTGCGGTCGCACATCGACCTTTTCTCTGACAGGCTAAACATCAGAGAGTTGGTATTTTTACCCTCTCATTTGTGTGGTCCCCAAGATAATCGTGCGGCCACAATGTTCTTTTGCTGCAGCAACCAAAAAACTGTGGTCCGGACCAATCAACTGCGGTCTGCAATTCTTGCAACACTTAGCCAGATTGTTGTCCACAATTCCTGTAAGTCACACTAACCCCTGTAGCACACTTCAAATCAAGTTAGAATAAAAACAACACCTAACTATAGAAGGAAAATGAAAAAGAAACATGTGTTGCCTCCCAAGAAGCGCCTGATTTTACGTCGTGGCACGATGTAGAATACCATCAATTGAGATGAATGACCACCATGACGTGCCTATTTCCAACTTTTCCCAAGTACTGCTTCACCCGGTGACCATCGACCCATAATAATCTATTATTTTTGTTCTTCAAGTCCAATGCACCAAAAGGTGTCACACCTACAATTTCAAAAGGACCACTCCATTTAGACTTTAGCTTCCAGGGAAACATCCTCAACCTTGAGTTAAACAACAATACAAGGTCGTCCATATTGAACTCTTTGTTTCAAATGTATTTGTCATGAAGATATTTCATCTTTTCTTTGTAAAGGGACGAACTTGCATAAGCATGGTACCAGAACTCATCCAATTCATTTAAATGTGTAACCCTCAAGTTAGCGGCTACATCCCAATCAAGATTCAACCTCTTTATAGCCCACATGGCCTTATGCTCTAGTTCCACCGAAAGATGGAAAGTTTACGAACACCAACCGGTATGGAAACATTCCAATAGGTGTTTTATAAGCGGTCTGATAAGCCTATAATGCATTATCAAGCTTCTTGGACCAATCTGTTCGATTAGCATTCACTATTTTGGACAAGATACTCTTTATCTCCTGACTGGAGACTTCCACTTGCCCACTAGCTTGTGGGTGATAAGGAGTCATGACTTTGTTAGTAACACCTTACTTGCTAAGCGAAGTGTCGAAAGCCTTGTTGCAAGAATGTGACCCCCCATCGCTTATAATAGCACGTGGAGTACCAAACCTTATGAAAATATTCTTCTTCAAGAAAGCTACCACACTTCTCTCCTCATTGTTAGGTAAAGCAAGGGCTTCAACCCATTTGGTCACATAATCAACCACAACCAAGATGTAGGTGTTTCCACAAG
Organism: Nicotiana obtusifolia; assembly: GCA_002018475.1. Lineage (NCBI taxonomy): Eukaryota > Viridiplantae > Streptophyta > Magnoliopsida > Solanales > Solanaceae > Nicotiana > Nicotiana obtusifolia. The sequence continues at coordinate 22,412 of MCJB01051874.1, forward strand.
AACTCAAAAAAGGGACCATGAAGTCAATACCCCACACATCGAAAATATCAATCTCCAAAATGGTTGTGAGAGGCATTTCATTCTTCTTTGAGATTCCAATGGCCCGTTGACATTCATCACATCTTTTCACTAGCTCACTTGTATCCTTGTAAAGAGTAGGCCAATAGAAGCCGCAACTAAACACTTTGGCCGCCGTTCTTGCTCCAGCATGATGACCACCATATGGCTAAGAACGACAAGCCCTAAGAATTTCACCTTGCTCTTCTTTCGATACACATCTACTAATCACTCCATCTGTACAAATCCGGAAAAGGTATGGTTCATCCCAATAATAATCTTGATAATCCCATTTTAGCTTCTTCTTTTGGTTTGAAGAGAACTCATCCAGAATGATTCCACACTCAAGAAAATTTACTAGATCCGCGAACCATGACACCTCTTTCATTGAAATAGCCAAGAGTTGCTCATCAGGGAAGGAGTCATTGATTTCAAGGCCATCGTGCGGCCTCCCCCCCCCCTCCAAACGAGACAAGTGGTCCGCCACTTGGTTTTCACTCCATTTTCTATCTTGGATGTCAATATCAAACTCTTGCAATAAAAGTACCCATCTCATCAACCGGGCTTTGGAGTCCTTCTTGCTCATAAGATACTAAAGCTCCGTATGATCCGTATGGACTATGACTTTTGCACCCATCAAGTATGGGCGGAACTTCTCAATTGCAAACACAATGGCAAGGAGCTCTTTCTCCGTAACGGTTTAGTTGACTTGGGCACCATTCATGGTCTTACTAGCATAGTAGACCGGATGAAAGATTATGTTGATGCATTGCCCCAAAATATCCCTAATGCTACGTCACTTGCATCACACATGAGTTCAAAAGGGACACTCCAATTTGGAGCGGTGATGATGGGAGTAGTTGTTAACTTGAACTTCAACAATTCAAAAGCCTTCATGCAATCATCATTGAAGTTGAACTTAACATCCTTCTCAAGAAGCTTGCATAACGGGTTCACCACCTTAGATAAATCTTTGATGAAACACCGGTAAAACCGTGCGTGGCCTAAGAAACTCCGCGCACCCTTTACCGAAGTTGGAGGTGGAAGTTTAGAAATCACCTCAATTCTATCTTGTCAACTTAATTTCCATGCTTTGAGATTTTGTGGCCAAGGAAAATGCCTTCCTCGACCATGAAATGGCATTTCTCCCAATTAAGCACCAAATTTGTTTCTTCACATCTAGCCAACACTTTATCCAAATTCGTAAGACAATCATCAAAAGAATCCCCAACCACCAAGAAGTCATCCATGAAAATTTCAAGGTAGTCCTCCTCCATGTCCGTGAAGATAGCCATCATATACCTTTGAAAAGTCGTTGGTGCATTGCACAAACCAACTGGCATCCACTTGAAGGCGAAAGTACCATAGAGACATGTAAAGGTTATTTTCTCTTGATCCATCGGAGCAATAAGAAAATGATTGTAGCCCGAATACCCATCAAGAAAGCAATAGAAAGCACGGCCGGCCAATCTATCAAGCATTTGATCTAAGAAAAGAAGTGGAAAGTGATCCTTCCTTGTAACTTTGTTGAGTTTGTGATAGTCCATACACACCCTACATCTGGTCACCGTCTTTGTAGGAATCAACTCATTCTTGTCATTGGTGACCACCGTCATGGCCCCATTCTTTGGGACACACTGAACCGGAGAAGTCCACAATCTATCGGAGATGGGTAGACCACCCCGGTATCTAACCACTTGATAATATCCTTCTTGATAACTTCTTGCATAGCCTCATTGAGTCTCCTTTGATGTTCAATAGATGGTTTGGCGCCATCCTCCAACTTGATCTTATGCATGCAAAAGGCGGGGCTTATTCCCCGAATATCCGCCAATGTCCACCCAATAGCCTTCTTCCTCTTTTGTAGCACCGTCAATGTGGAATCTACCTGCACGCTAGTCAAACAAAAGGAAAGAATAACCAGTAAAGTAGAACAGGACCAAGAAGTTCATACCAATGATGTGGAGGCAATGGCTTCAACTCCAAGGTGAGAGGTTCTTCAATATAAGGCTTTGTAGGAGGAGTTGTCCTATTTTCAAGATCAAAAGATAATTCCCGGGGTGCATAGTTGTACGAACCTATTCCTTGCAAAGAGTTCATACATTCCATGAAGCCATCTATCTCGTCATCATCAAAGTTGAACAAGACAGCCTTCAAGATATCACCAACATTGATTGTAGCTCTTGTATCATCAATAATAACATCAGTCACCAAGTCCACAAACAAACACACCTCATTCCTATTTGGTTGCCGCATGGACTTGCACACATGGAATACCACTTTTTTATCACCAACCTGGAATGTAAGCTTTCTGGCTCAACATCACAAAGAGCATTCCCAGTAGCAAGGAAAGGTCTCCCAAGAATAATTGGCACTTCATAGTCAACCTCACCATCTAGAATGACAAAATCCGTAGGAAGAATGAATTTATCAATACGAACCAAGACATGTTTAATCACTCCCAAAGGCCTCTTTTAATACGATCGGCCATTTGCAATCTCATCGAGGTAGGTCTTGGTTTCCCAATCCCCAAAATTTTGAAAACCGAATAGGGCATCAAATTGATACTTGCCCCAACATCACAAAGATCTTTAGCAAACCTGGCACTTCCAATTGTACAAGGAATAGTGAAAGCACCGGGATCCTCAAACTTAGGAGCCATTGAATGCACAATTGCACTCACTTGATGAGTGATTTTGATATTTTGAAATTCATTGACCGCTTCTTTGTCACGAGATCCTTCAAAAACTTAGCATAACTGGGCATTTGTTCCAAAGCTTCAATTAATGATACATTGATTGAGAGACTCTTCATCATTTGAATGAACTTTTTGAATTGATTCTCACCATTTTTCTTGGCAAGTCTTTGAGGGTATGGAGGTGGAGGCTTAGGCAATGGTGCCTTAGCCTTTCAAACTACCGGCTCCGGTATGTCAATAATATGATCCCTAAACAGGTTCACCTCCTCTTGAGTCTCTTCCAAATATCATCAATATCAATCCGAACTTCATTATTAGGTTGCACCATATTGTTCGGTATCTCTTCTTATGGTACCACTTGCTCATCATCCACAAGTTGCCTTTGAATTGAGGTGAGTGCATTCCCACCTCTTCCACTTCTTGTAGTAACGGCTATGGCATGCCCCGTGTTGTTTCCACCCTTTGGGTTTACTATCGTGTCACTTGGTAGTGCCCCCTTAGGACGAGAATTTAGAGCTTGGAAGATTTGTCCCATTTGATCTTCTAAGTTGCGGATTGATGTATTGTGTGAGGCAAGTTGGGCATCCAAATTGTCATTCTTTTCCATCATTTGCTTGACCATATTTTCAATACGCCCCATCTTATTATTTGAAGAACTTGAACCATAGGAAGGATAAGGAGGCGAGTTGCTCGGTTGTTGATATATCGGAGGCCTTTGAAAATCCGACCCCTGGTTTCCTTGATTGTTGTTTCATCCGCCTTGATTGTTACCCCCCCCCCCC
>MCJB01051874.1:25968-71964 GCA_002018475.1 Nicotiana obtusifolia
TTTTCCCCCCCCCCCCCTAATTTCCTTGATTACATCCACTCCAATTTCCTTGATTGTTGCTATTGTGCCAATTCCCTTGATTGTTGTTTTCGCTCCAATTCCCTTGAATGCTAGAATTCCAGTTGCCTTGATTGTTTTGAGGTTTCCATTATTGTTGGTTTGGGCCTTGGAAGTTGTTTCTTTGCCCTTGAAAGTTGTTCACATATTGTACTTCCTCCTCTTGTTCATTATAGGAATTATCTTCCTCAAAACCACTATCTTCTTGCACATAATTCTCCACTCGATTTTGCCCTTGTGGACCTTTGGTCCTCCTCTTATTCACCATCATGTTCACTCCCTCCATGGAATTGACTTGCTAGGGATTTTGCACTTGATTTAGTTAGGCCTTTGCTAGTTACGTCATAGTAGTTGTCAACTCGGCAATGACTTGCCCATGGTCTTGCAACTCTTTGTGAAGGTGGATCATGTTGGGTCACCTGGTGGAACATTGGTTTTGCCAAGCCGATGACGTTTCTGCCATCTCATCCAAAATCTCACACGCCTCCACATAAGGCATAGTCATGAAGTTCCCACCTGCAAGTTGATTCACTACACATTGGTTGGTTGTGTTAATCCCACGATAAAAAGTTTGTTGAATCATGTTCTCCGTCATATCGTTGTTGGGATATTCCTTAACCATTGTTCTATAATATTCCCATATCTCGTGTAGTGGTTCATTCGGCTCGTGCTTGAACTCCTAAATCTCATCTCGAAGTGTATCCATGTGCCCCGGAGAAAAGAACTTAGAGATAAACTTGTTTGCCAACTCATCATATGTGTGAATGGAATGGTTCGTCAAACGTTCCAACCAATCTAAAGCTTTCCCATGTAGAGAGAAGGGAAAAAGTCTTAGCCTCAATGCATCCTCGGAGACATTTGTTTGTTTGCTCCCCCAACAAGTATCCACAAACTCCTTCAAATGTTTGTACGCATTTTGAGTTGGAGCACTGGTGAAGAAACCCCATTGCTCAAGCAAAGTGAGAATCACATTGGTGATTTGAAAGTTTCCCACCCTAATACAGGGAGGGAGTACTGCAATTGCATATCCTTCATTGGGTAATATCCGGTGTGGAGCCGCTCGTGGTGGAGGTGGAGGTGGAGCAGGGACATTGTCGTGAGGCACTCGGCCTCTTCTATTGGTTTGAGGTTCAAGAAGAACCTCATCAACTTGCTCATCCTCGACGTCCACATCCCCCAAAGGCAAATCTCCGAGCTCATTATTACTATGGTTATACCTACGATTTCTCACACAAGTTAGTAACACAGAAGGAAAAGAAGATATTCTAAAAACACAACCAAATATATAGCTAACACCGTTTTAACTCCCCGGCAACGACTCCAAAAATTGATGACGTCCACTACACACCTCAAATAGAGATATGATACATTTGTATGCAATAATAATTACCCAACTATGAGTCGGGGTCGAATCCATTGGGAGTTATAAGGGGTGTCAGGAGTATATATTTGAAGCAAGTGAATGGACTACCTAAATTGCACTTCCACAACAGAGTTTTGATTTCTACTTCTACTATTACTTTAATAATTTTAAGCTAAGGTAAATAAACTAGAGATGAATGTTTTTGATGCTTTTCCAAATAGTTTAAAGGCCTAGGGATGTGACCATAACTTAGGTATTTGCCTAATGGGATAAAGACGTTAACACTTGTTTTGTTGATTGGGGTGTATTATAGCTCTCAACTCTACGTTACCCACTCAATACCTCTTGGTCAGAGAGTGATTTTGCCCAATTTTATTTTCTCAAGTCCAAATGGGTGTCAAACAAAATAGTTGATATGAGCTCAAGTTGGGTTCTTACTATCTCTAGTTTGAACCCTTTAATTAGGTTAATAAATCTCTCAATTAACCCAATTCCTTGTTAGCCAAGTTATCCTGGACTAGGTTTCTCTTTCTCAAGTAGAGACTAAGTCAAAGAGGCATGAATCAATGTTTGCAACCATTAATTCTAAAACTGAAGCATGAACTAAGTCTAAATAATCAACACCCAATCATAAACAAGCATTAAATTAATCTCCCATAAGGTTTACACATTAGGTTTAGGTCACAACCCTAGTGAAAATCTAGCTACTCATAATGGGTATTGAAGAGAATAAAGAAGAAAAGCTAACTACACCAAAATGAAAGATTAAAATGATGAAATCTAATGTTAATACACCAAAATAATGTAAAACTTCCTAAAGTAGTAAAAAGAAATGGCTACAACAGCTTTTAATGTTCAAACTTGACCTAATTTTATGAAGCTCGTCTATCTATACAGGGCCAAAAATCGCAGACAAAAATGCCCCTCAGGAGGTTCTGCGGCCGCACAATTCCATGTGCAATCCGCAAATTTCTTCAGTTGGTAGGAAGGAGGTTTCTGCGGCCGCACATTTCCGGACTGCGGCCGCGAGGCATATTTTTGCAGCTGCACAATTTCTTCTATGGCTGCAGAATTCCTTCTGCGGATTGTACATTTGGGCTTCTGCACCCTTTATTGCCTTGTGCTTCGGAACACTCCTTTTTTAGTCGGATTTTATCTAAGGAGACCAAACTTCAAGCATTCCTACAATTTGCACAATTTCATTAGTTTCGGGAACACAATTCAATACTTTCAGAACAAAACAAAAGCTAAAAGGTGCTAATAAGCGGTCAAAATCCCCACTTATCAAGGTACCCTCCATTTAAGATCAATCAACTAGGGAGTGGTGTACCCTATGTTGGAAAACACAGTTAGGGATTGGTGTACCCTATACTGTTAAGGAGACTAGGGCTAGGGAGTGGCTTACCCGATGTCTAAAATATCATCCACTAGGGATCGGTATACCCTATGTTGGAAAATACATCTTGGGATTGGTGTACCCTATACTGGTAAGGAGACAATAGAATGGTGTATCCTATGTCTAGAAGTGATATCATGAAGTGGTGTACCCTGCGTTTTAGCGCAATCAAACAGTATATCAAGGAATAGTGTACCTTGCATTTAAAATCAATTGGTAATGATATCAGAGAGTGGTGTACCCTAAATTTAAGCTCAACTCAACTAAGGAGTGATGTACCCTATGTTGGAAAAATATAGCTAGGGACTGGTGTACCCTATACTGGTAAGGAGACTAGAGAGTGGTGTACCCTTCCCTATGTCTAAAATATCATCAACTAGCGAATGGTGTACCCTATGTTGAAAAATGCAGCGAGGGATTAGTGTACCCTATACTGGTAAGGAGACTAGGGAGTGTGTACCCTATGTCTAGGAATGATATCAGGGAGTGGTGTACCCTGCGTTTCAGATCTACCAATAAAGACATCGGGGAGTGGTGTACCCTGCGTTTCAGCTCAACTTAATTAGGGAGTGATGTACCCTACGATGGAAAAATACAGCTAAGGATTAGTGTACTCTATCCTTGTAAGGGGACTAGGTAGTGGTGTACCCTATGTCTAAAATATTATCAAGTAGGGAATGGTGTACCCTACGTAGGAAATACAACTAGGGATTGGTGTACCCTATACTGGTAAGGAGACTAGGGACTGGTGTACCATATGTGTAGGAATGATATCAAGGAATGGTGTACCTTGTGTTTCAGCTCTATTAATAAAGACATCAAGGAGTGGAGTACCCTGCATTTAAGATCAATTGGTAATGATATCAGAAAGTGGTGTACCTTGCATTTAAGCTCAACTCAATTAGGAAGTGGTGTACCGCATGTTGGAAAAATACAGCTAAGGATTGATGTACCCTATCCTGGTAAAGAGACTAGGGAGTGTTGTACCCTATGTCTAAAATATTATCAAGTAGGAAATGGTGTAACCTATGTTGGAAAATGCAACTCGGAATTGGTGTACTCTATACTGGTAAGGAGACTAGGGAGTGGTATACCCTATGTCTAGGAATGATATCAGGGAGTGGTGTACCTTGCGTTTCAGCTCTATAAATAAAGATATCAACGAGTGGTGTACCTTGCATTTAAGATCAAATGGCAATGATATCAGGGAGTGGTGTACCCTGCATTTAAGCTCAACTCAACTAAGGAGTGGTGTACCCTATGTTAGAAAAATACAGATAGGGATTGGTGTACCCTATAGTGGTATGGAGACTAGGAAGTGGTGTACCCTATGTCTAAAATATCATCGACTAGGAAATGGTGTACCCTACATTAGAAAATGCAGCTAGGGATTGGTGTACCCTATACTGGTAAAGAGACTAGGGAATGGTGTACCCTATGTCTAGGAATGATATCAAGGAGTGGTGTACCCTGCGTTTCAGCTATATCAATAAAGATATAAGGGATTAGTGTACCCTCCACTTAAGATCAATCATGTCATGACCCAATTCCCACTATAGGTCGTGATGGAACCCAACGTCGCCGTTAGGCAAGCCAACGGTGAACTACCAATTCAATTACTCATTTTATTATTTTTGAAGTCATGATTTTTATTAAGTAAAGAACTCAATGCATTTGAAATCATGACTATTTAAAATATCAGTAAGATATAAAATAAAAGATGACAATATCAAGCCGAACCCTATACAACCACTAGAGTATCCCAAAAATCCAATTTCACAAGTGCATGGGAATTTACAAAAGAGTAAAATAACAATATAACATCCCTTTATAATATAAAATAGATAGGATAAAGTAAGTAAATAAATAAGATGGAGACTTTGAGGGCTGCGCTGTGTAGCATAGAATATATCTCACCAAAAAGACCCCTCAGCATCTGCGCCTCCTCGCTAAGATGACCACAGAGGAACCTGTCAGATCCTGCAAATTTAGTGCGGAAGTGTAGCATGAGTACGTAAATCAACGCGTACCCAACAAGTATCTAGCCTAACCCCGGAGAAGTAGTGAAGAGGGGTCGACATCAATACTTATTAGTGGTCTAATAAATAAGATGCAAAAAGTATAAGTAGGCATGAAATACAATAGGATCAACAGAATAAAGAAAAGTAGATAACGACATCTGTTAACAATTATTATTAGTTTTGATATCCTCAAGTACCACGTGCTATCTCAACAAATGAGAACCCTCAATTAGATATCTTATCTCAGGTCATAAAGAAAATATTACGAAATTTTCAAGTTTAATTAAGAGGGTAATCTTGTGGGTATTTGGACTCTTAACGATTTTACGCACGAATTATGCCGAGGTCATTCGGCCCGATCCATATAGTCGTGTACATACACTTCCGAGGTCATACGGCCCAATCCATGGATGCATCCCCCATATATACACTGTATAGGCGTTCGGATTCGGCCCGATCCACATAAAAGGAAGAAACTTATCGAATTACGAGCTACATGTTTATAATATAAAATCGGGAACGTAAAGTAATCATGACTTTTACTAATTTTCAAACATCTTGCCAACAACTCAAGGTAATGAGATTCAATTGAACATGATTCTAATCACATATCATTTGTAAGTCTTAGGTAATTAAACTAACAAGTTGAATTCTGATAATACAAATATTGTATGATAAAATCCCAAGTCTACCCCGACATAAGCATGATATTAGCCACATATGGACTCTCGTCAGCTCGTGCGTATGTGGACCCCACAAAAAGTAGCATATAACAAATACATACCTACGGGATAGTTTCCTCCTCACAGGGTTAGACAGGAGACTTACCTCGCTCCGAAGTTCCATAACCGGCTCCAACACCTTTCTAACACCTCAGGTGTCTATGCCCATCAATCCGAAACTAGTCAAACAAGATGCAAATCAATAAAAGTATATTCTAGCGCTTATAATTAATCAATTTATAATAATTTCTAACTCCGCTAAAAAAGTCAACAAAGTCAACCATCAAGCCTACGTGCCCGGATTCCAAAATATTTTTAAACATAAACTTTACTCATAACGTGACGAACCCAAATATATGATTTATTCCAAATTTCATGACCAATTTTGCGGTCAAAATTCAAAAGTATGATTTCTAGGTTTTTCTTCAAAATCCCACACTTTCTATCAAATTCCATGTAAAAATCTATATGTAATAAAAGTATTTATCTCACAATAAGTGGGAATAACTTACCTCATAATAAATGATGAAAGTTTCCTCTTCAAAAGCTCCAAAAATCACCCCACCAAGTGAAAAAGAGAGAAATGAGAGGTAAGTCCCATCTTAAAACAACTCTCCCTAGACGACCCTTCTTCGCGATCACGGAAAATACCTCGCGATCATGGAAGGCAACCTGCATTGCCCAGAGAATTGCTCTACGCTAGCGCGAGATCCTTCTCGTGATCGCGAAGTATAGCCTGCCCGAACCTCCGCGAACACGGACCAAACAACAGAAATGCAAAGGCCTAAGTTAGCCTCAGCGACTTACTTTTTACACGATCACGTGAGTCCTTCCGAGATCGCATAGCACAACTCTCCCAAATAGCCCTGCCTCCACAACCAACCGCATTCACGACTCTACCCACGCTAGCGCGAAGAACCACCTGATCCAGCTTCGCGATCGCGACCCCTTTTACGCGATCACAACGAATAACACTTTCATCATCCCAGCTAACCCTTCACGATCACATTCCTTCTTTCACGATCGCGATCCACGCTAAACACACCAGAAACTAGCAGTGATAAAACAAGGAGAATTTGTCCGAAACCACTTCGTAACGTACTTGAGGCCCCCGGGATCCCGTCCAATCACACCAACTAGTCCCAATACCTTCTCCAAACTTATCCAAAGGCTCAGAACACCACGAATAACCTCAAAATTACGAATCGACGATCAAAAACCTTTTTTCAACTTCCAAACATTCAAACTTAGATGAACGCGTTTGAATCATACTTAAACATTCTGAAATGATGCCAAACTTTACGTACAAATCACACATCATGATACGAATCTATTCAAAGGCTCGAAATCCCAAACAAACGTTGATAACACCAAATTCCACTTCAAACCAAACTTAGGAAATTCTTAAACTTTCAAAATGCCAACTTTCCATAATAAGTGCTGAAATGCTCCCACACCACCCGATACTCAACTCGAACATACGCCCAATTCCTAATTTATCGTACGAACCTATTGGATCTTTCAAATCCCAATTCCGAGGTCGTTCACTCGAAAGTCAAACCTTGGTCAACTCTTTCAACTTAAAGCTTCCGAATTGAGAATTTTCCATCCAAATCAACTTCGAACTTGTCGAAATTTAATTCCGACCACATGTACAAGTCATAAAACATGAAGTAAATCTACTCAAGGCCTCAAACCGCCGAACGACGCGCTAGAGTCCAAAATGACTGATTGGGTTGTTACATTCTCCCCCACTTAAACATACGTTCGTCCTTGAACATGCCAATAATTTCTCTAGAGTTTCCCAAAATCACTGTTTAACACCTCGTGCACCTGCCCGTGCCACCACATCCCATATGAGGACATTAACTCAAATCAGAATGAAGATTCTTCCTACTACATTAGCCCACAAGACGTACGAACACTGTATCAATCTAAACCCATTGCACCAAACATGATCATGCACCCATGTTGAACCATCGTAATGCACCACATAATTCATATGCCCATAATAACATCCTCCAACCGTAGAAGCTGCAAATTCACTAACCTGATTCCCATAGTATACCTCGTAACGTGCATAAGCCCTGATCTATCTCTCGCGATACTAAAACGATGAAAGCGACCTGTAGAAGTCCATAACCACCTGCCAAATTAATAAATCACAGCGTCTCTCTGCATGACAAGAACCAATACCTCATTCTGAACTGCATAGTAATACTTTCTCTCTAATACACCTTATATAAATTCGATTGTACTAATTTCAAGTCCAATAACCTCGTCTCACCCAGTATAAGTTGCTCGGGCAATAAGCCACCTCAAGCACCATCTAAAATCCTGTATGTTTCCATCAAAGCGCTAACAAGCTATAATTCGAATATGACCCACAAAGAAGAACAAATCATGGCAAGGAACTACCCAGCCCACAGTAACGAATAAAACGGCCGAACAGATGTTGTGAACCTATCTCAGAGATGAGCAACAAGCCACACAAAGTTAGTATAAGGAATCATACTCAACATCTCACTATTACGGCGTGTAACCCAATCCACACATGATATCATTGCGGCGTGCAACCCGATCCATACAAAACCATCAATAAGGAAGTATTTATCGAGCCAAACTGCTCCTACCCACGAAATGCCTTAATATCGACCGCAAGCATGCCAGGTGCATAAACACAACCCTAGGGAGACGAATAGCACCATGTGCTACAAAAGCCAAGCTCGACTAAGTTGCATCAAACAACCAACATCTCAAAAGCTATCCCGCTCATATAATACCACAAGCTGCTTCGGATCACCAACACGCGCAAATAATCAAGCCGCCTCACAATACATATGTCATAAAAAGAGTAGCACCTGGAATAGGCGATGCAAGGAATATCATCCATTACACCCAAAGGATTATCCATAAGCAATGCTATGCTAAACGATCACATCTAACCTAATGTAGAGCATACGTTCACATTAGATTTACCAACAAACTCAAACAGATTCTGATCATCCTATACTAGGCCAATAACCTTACAATGATCCACAATGACCCCATTCATGACACATACGAGAAGCCACCCAATCCATACAAACTTCCACCGTCTGTAACCAAAGGAATAAAGCGTCCCTCAGACATAAACTCTCCAATCAGCGACAGTACCGGAATCTTCATAATTGATTTCAGTCTCTAACAATCAAATGACTAACACATCACACTTATACGATCTTCCCGTGGGATATACTCCCACAACCTTCCGCACCAGATAGCAAAAAGGAACATCAATGACTATCGACCATGCTATTTCTATAATGCCAATTATGAATCCACCAATCAATGCACAATGCCTCTTCCACAGAACACTGTCCTCAGGCGACATTAAGATAATGCCATCTTACTCTGAATAATTGAATCCTTCCCCTAGCTCCTCCGAGCTCGTGACATTCTTATCAAAATCGAATAACCTTGATCCTGAACTTCCAATTTCCATAGCGCTCACTACAGCTATCATGCCGCTACGTGAGAGTACAAGAATTCCATCATAACCCTTGAACCACCAGTAGACTAAACACTTCATCGGCTAGAACCCTCTCACTCCACTTATTTCGGAAGAACAATTGCAACATGCAACCGAATCCCTATATCTGCAGAAATTGCAAACTTCAAGTCATAGTCTAGACCGCTAACTCTTTCGGGATTAATTTACACACAACAAGGACATCAGAATCAAATAACCCCAATCAATCAAATTACAGTGGCTGTCAAACCCTCACGTTCAACCACAAATCACCTGTATAGCTTAACACATCGAAGGAACCGATCATTTCCACAACCATGTTGATTCAAGCCATAACTAACTGACTCAACTTTTCCCAATTTATTCTTGAATTGCCTTTGGAATAATAGTTTTATTCAAACACATAATAGACCTCAAAAAACACTTATCCCGAGTAACTCAAATCACGAGATCACATCGTCTCAATACCTATAAGCAATCACATACCCTTCTTGTGCACTCAATAGTGTCTCCAACTGATACACTTGTTCTGAAAGATCTTCTAAGAATTCGAAGATGTGTCCTTTTATCTCTCTAACATCACACCGTAGACCCTAGTGCTAACATGGAAACACTCCAAGTCCCTTTTCATAATCCGCTGCAAAAACTCAATCCTTAACCACACAACGGACCCAAAATCCTTAGACATCGCACTTTAGTTCTTGAACCCACTAGAACTATTATTGAGAGCCACCCACTCTTACCTGGTTATGAATATGACCAAACTCTAGTGCTCCGCTAGCACACGAACACTCTCAAAGAAGCAACCAAATGAATTTTTTCCTTTGTACATCACATCTACAAGAAGCATAAACTCTGAGTCATCCCAAAATCTGCACATGAATCGATAAGGCAAAATGTAGTGCATATACATCAAATTCCTTGCCCGAAATACCCTTGATGTTTTCTTTTCTTGTCATAAATAATCCACCAATGTATTGATAACCAGAAACTGGACAGTCACACAACCACGTGACCCAATCATAGACGGTAGGCTCCCCACTTAGCTTTTAGCTATAATCACATAAATCTAGAACCCAAAATGACTTCTCCTTCTCAATTACCATGATCTCGCACCGTTAGCCCGCCAAATTTCTTGTGATCTCTTGTTAAAATTTTCATAAAATATTCCGAATTATCAGCCACAATCACACATTCGACCTCCTGACAGTCGTACCATCTTTGTTCAAGCGATCCAAGCTCACATAGCAGTACATGCCTCCCACTAGGTAGAAAGTAGAACTCTTTGTAGGAACGTCATCAAAATCATACAACTGCTAGCCTGCTCACAGGAGGTAGCCCACCTGTTTAATTCTATTTAGACATCTTCCAACGACATTGCCCTGGTTGCAACTACCACGAAATCAGTAAACCCTCTTGAGCCCATGCTCACCCACCAGTCGAAAGTGCATGTTCATTCCTATCAACATCAGATGAAGGTCCAGAGATGCATCCAAAACTTGAAGTCATATCACATCCCAAGAAAACTCTTTCCGTCATCTGACAACCACTTCTTAGATACCATTTCACAACACCTTGCCCGAAGGCAAATAAAAGAAGACCATAACACCGACGAGCCTTAATGCTTTCCAACAAGGACAACGACACCACGCCAAAATGAGAATTTCACCATGCTCGAAAATATCAAATCTCGCTACTTAATGCATTTAGGATCATTCAATAAAGATATCAGGGAGTGGTGTACCATGCATATAAGATCAATCAACTAAGGAGTGGTGTACCCTATATAGAAAAATACAGCTAGGGATTGGTGTACCCTGATTGGTGTACCCTAAGTCTAATAATGATATCAGGGTATGGTGTACCCTGCATTTAAGCTCTATCAATAAAGAGATTAGGAAGTGGTATACTTTAAGATCAATCAACTAGGGAGTGGTGTACTCTATGTCTAAATATCATTAACTAGAAAATGGCGTACCCCACATTGGAAAATACAGCCAAAATTTGATTCGCTCAAATTACGCCTTAACAATAGTGTAAGCGATCGATGTCAAATATAGTAACCCAACGAGGTTGGGGTCGAATCCCACAGGGAATAGGCGTGAAACAATTATCCAATTAATGCAATACTTTACTTAGTCGTAATTCTATCAAGTAGCCAAATAGAATAAATTGGTGTTGAATATGTAAAGAAGAGTAAACTAAGAGCTGCAGTTTGAGAATAATTTGAACGTAAAAATATGAATTTAAGATACTAAGGTTGTGTTCCCCCTAACGTAGTAGAATGGTCTTGATATTGATATTGAAGTCCGTTCTTGATATGCAATCGGTTCTTATTAACTTATTATCCAGTATTTCCCAACACTTGGATAATGTATCCTCTTATGATTCTCCCGAATACAAAAGAGTCAAACTTAAGAAACACCCAATCATTCGCCAAATTAAAATCTACTTATTCCTAAGTGATTTCGTTAAACAAGGTTTAAAGCCTTGAATTATTGTTATTTATCTCTACCAAACTCTATCTCACTTTTCCAAGATACGATAGCGTAAATTGGCATTCGTTAATGTTTGCAACCACTAACGATTAATTTAAGAACAAGAAATAAATAAATATCAAGCTTCTTTCGAATATGGAATCAGTATCAAACTCTCAATAACATTCTACCCAGCTAGGGTTCACAACCTTAGTATTGGAGTTTAGCTACACATATTGAAAACTGAAGAACAAAGAAGAATAATTGAATTCATCTTACAAAAATATAGAATTCTAAGTTTTGATCACCCAAAAACTTTTCTCAATTCAAAAATAATCAAAAGCTGTACTTTTCACCCTCAATTCTGACAAGTATCCCTTCATACAACCCTAGAAAAGCTATTTATAGAAGCCCAAAACCCGAGGCGAGCAGCAGTCAAGTTTGACCTAGTTGCACGTATGCGGATCGCATTCTTGTCGCAGAACAGGAATGCGGTTCGCAAATCTTCATGTTCCATCGCAGATCACACCAGTCAGCTTCCCTCTCGTTGCATCTGAAATTGCGGTTCGCATATTGACTTTGCGATCACAGAATGCGATCGTAATCTTCACTCTATTTTTCACCCAGACTCTGTTCGTGTTTGCGATGGGAATGCGGTTCGCATTCCTGTTTGTGGTTACATTTGCGACCGCATTCTCAACTTGAAAGTTGGCTTAAAGTTCTGTCTGCATGTGCGGTCTTCTTGCGAATTCTGCGACTCGCATAGCTGTTTTGCGATCGCAGAATTGAACCTGCTATGCTCCTGACCTCTTTTCTTGCCTTTGGCTGGCTTTTTGGACTTCTTTTCATGCTTCTGGATCTCTTCACTCAATACACTGAAATTACACTAAAATTACGTAAGTATCGTGATAATTAACAAGTAGAACAAGTTAAACTCTAAACAAATAGTATCAAAATGTGTCGAAATTACCCGGCACATCAACAACTAGGGATGGTTGTGTCCTAAACTACCATAAATTTGAATTTTTCTTTCTCCTTATTTTTTCCTTTTTTTTATTATTTAGAGAATGAGTAAAATATGGGAAAGAATTTTGAGAAGACTTCACTTTTTGAGAGGTTTTTGCTGTTACAGAGCTGTTTTCAATCTCCGCATAATTTTCTTTTGGTGGTACCTGCTTCTTGCGAGGTTGTTTTTTGATTGCACCTGTTTTCTGTTTTTTCAACAAAGAACAATCGTCAGTTTAAAACGGTGGTTTGTTTTGTGGTTTTGAGTGTTTCAATCACTTGATCTTGAACCATCTTCTTTTGATGATGATTTCAATTGTAACTGGTTGTTTCTTAAATACCAATTGCATTTCTGGACCTAGAGAATCCATGGCTTTCAAACCTTGCCATGATGGTCGGTCGCGTGGGACTTAAACTTTTTCAACTTTATTCTTCCTCATGGACATTTCACCTTTGAATTCTTTTCTTCCAAAGTTTTTTTCTTTGATTTCAGAGCATTGGGGATTCGATTTTCGACCTTTGCCATGATTATTAGTCACATGAGACTTTACCTTTAACCTTCATTTTTCCTTTACGAGCACTTCAATTTGATTTCCTTCTTTCGACATTTTCAATTTCAATGCATCGGCCAATCATACCTAGTCGGGGTTGACTTGATGCGCATGCCGAGGCTGGGTGCCTTTTGGATATACCCGCTCTTTTCAAACGAGAACCCTATAAATCGGTCTTGCCGTCGTTTCTTTACCTTATTTTTGTGAACAAATTTAGATAAAAAAGGATTCAAAGAAAAACAAAATAATGAAATAGATAATGAGTCTAAAATAAGAGGTGTCCCTTTCGGGGAATAAAAAGACGAACTTATCTAGGAGTACATGCGGACTTCAATGAACATGACATGCCTTTTAGACTGGATGCCTGATCTGTGTAAACCGTCCGACTCTCAGAAACTCATCACAACTTTTGACTTGAAACCAAGAAACCTTGCTCGGGATTGTGTTGATGCCATGGCTGCACGGATCCTCTTTTTGATTAACAGCGCCCTTTGCGGGTTTTCACTAGCTGACCTCTCTTATTTCTCTTCTCACCACCGCCTTATAGTGCCCTTTGCGAGTTTTCACTAACAAGACTCTCTCATTTTTATTTTCTCTACTCACTATTGCCTTATGGTGCCCATGAGGGTTTTCACCAATAAGACTCTCTCATTTTATTTCTCTCATTTTTTGATGGCTCCAGGTCCAAACATTTGTGAATTCTGATTTTACACATTCTCGCCGATTGGTGGGAAGGACTTGAAAGGAATTTGGGTAAAAAGAATTTTGGATTGAACTACAACTTTGGAACCTTCTAGAACGAAATCATCACCAAAACGTCATAACTGCTGCCCCAATTTGAACTTTTGGGGAAATGTGGATTTTTTTTTGGTGTGACCGAACCCCAGATTGAGGCTGCCTACGTATCCCTTCGAAATTAGGTCGAACGTAGTTCAATTAACATGAACTTGTTTTGGATTTTTCTTTTTCTTTTTCCTTTTTCTCTTTCTTTTTCTTTTTTCTTTTCTTTTTTTGATTCTTTTTCTCTTTTATTTTCTTTTTCTTTTCTTTCTTTGTACATACAAGGTTTCAAAGAGGGTGATCAAGGAAAAAGTGTCTGGCTTAAAGGGTTTGCAAGGGATTAATATTGTTTGGGTAGCGAGAATGAAAGTCTTCATCATCCCAATTAGAGAATGTTAACACTGAGTAGTGAGTCAAATATAGTACCTTGTGACTGCATCTGCGTTGACTTTCGCCTCAGGGACGTTTCTTTTGATGTCTCCCAAATACAACGCTCCTTTTGGCAAATTTTGGTCCCAATGTGTGGACCTTTTTAATTTTTGGAGCAAATTTCCTTTAGCATCTTCATGATGTGGGAGGATACGTCTCAAAACAAGTTGCCCCACCTCAAATTTTCTTTAGCAGTGATGCACGAAGTCCACCACTGCTTTCTTAGAGACGGCTTCGAAAGTGACTGCTTCGACCTACTTTGTGAAATAATTAATGGCAACCAAGATGAATCTATGCACATTTGAAGCTTTTGGCTCGATTGGCCCAATAAAATCCATTCCCCAGGCAACGAACAGCTAAGGCGCTAACATAGGATGCAACTTCGAAGGCGGTGAATGAACCAGGTCACTATGTATATGACACTGATAGCACTTCTGAATAAAACTGAAATAGTCTTTTTCCATGGTCATCCAAAAATAACCTGCTCGGAGTATTTTCTTTACAAGTACATACCCATTTATGTGAGGCCCACATACTTTCTGAATGCACTTCGTTCATGATCCTATCAACTTCTCGAACATCTACACATCTTAACAGATTCAAATCTGAAGTTATTTTGTACAGGATCTCCCACTGAAAAAGAAACTGCTTGCAAGCCTTTTGATAGTTCTCTTTTGATACCCACTGGCCTGATCGGGAAATTCTTTTGTTTTCTAGAACCTTTTGATATCATGATACCATGGCTCACCATCTGGCTCCATTTTAATTGTGTTACAAGAACCATGCCTTTCTCAAACCTGAATTTCGAACAGGTCAATTTGAGCATTACCCGGGTACGGCAGCATTGAGGCCAAAGTAGCTAATGCATATGCTAGCTCATTGTGTAATCGAGGGATATACTTGAACTCGACGGACTTAAACCATTTACTGAGGTATTCTACATGTTGCCTATATGAGATAAGTTTGATGTTTCGAGTTTCCCACTCGCCTTGGGCTTGCCAAATAATCAAATCAGAATCCTCTATGATTAATAACTCTTGTACATCCAGATCAACCGCCATGTTCATACCCATAATGTAGTCTCATCTAGGCCGTGGTTGGATAGTGCTGTCCTGTGGGCGAGATCAGAATTGCCCCAATTCCTACGCCTTTTGTGTTTACAGCCCAATCAAAGAACATTTTCCAGGAATTGATGTTCTCTGGAATCACTTCAACCAAGTTTACTTCCTCGTCCAGAAAATAGATGCTTAAGGGTTAGTATTCATCATCGACCGGATTCTCAGCTAGATGATCTATCAAAGCTTGGGCTTTCATTGCCGTGTGAGTGACATAGACAATGTCAAGCTCGGTGAGCAGGATCTGCCACTTTTCTAACCTTCCAATGGAGATCAGCTTCTGGAATATATACTTTAAAGGATCCATTATGGTTGTGAGGTACGTTGTGTAAGCCATCAAGTAATGACTCAATTTCTGGGCAACACAAGTTAGGGCGCAGCAGGTTCTCTCCAACAAAGTGTAGTTGACTTCATAATTGGTGAAATTCTTGCTCAGATAATATATGGCTTGTTCTCTCTTCCCGGTTACATCATGTTGCCCCAAGACACAACCAAAAGAATTTTTCAAGACTATCAAGTATAAGAACAAAGGTCTTCTTGGTTCGGGCGGAACCAATACCGGCGGATTGGACAGATATTCTTTGATTTTATCAAAAGCTTCTTGACACTCATTTGTCCATTTTATTGTCGCATCTTTCTTCAACAACTTGAATATGGGCTCATATGTGGTGGTAAGCTGAGCGATTAATCTGCTGATGTAATTTAATCTCCCTAGCAGACTCATAACCTCTTTTTTGCTCTTCGGAGGTGGCAAATCCTAAATAAACTTTATCTTTGTCGGATCCAATTCGATGTTCCTCCGACTGACTATAAACCCCAAGAGTTTCCCAGACAGAACTCTGAATGCACATTTAGCTGGGTTTAATTTCAAGTCGTACTTGCACAACCGCTTAAATAACTTCCTCAGGTCTCACACACGGTCTTCCTATATTTTTGACTTGATGATTACATCATCCACATACACCTTTAATCTCTTGATGTATCATGTCGTGGAAGATGGCCGTCATAGCTCTCATATAGGTTGCCCCTTATTTTTTCAGACCAAAAATCATGACCCGGTAACAGTATGTGTCCCAAGGTGTGGTAAAAGCGGTCTTTTCTATGTCATATTCATCCATCAGAACCTGGTGATACCCAGCATAACAATCCACGAAAGACAGTATCTCGTGTCTAGCACAATTATCGATGAGGATGTGGATATTTGGCAATGGAAAGTTATCCTTAAGACTTGCTTTGTTCAGATCCCGGTAATCAACACAAACTTAGGTTTTCTCGTCTTTCTTTGGCACTTGTACCACATTGTCCAAGCACGTGGTGTATCGAACCACTCGGATCACACCGGCTTTCAATTGCTTTGTGATTTCTTCTGTAATCTTATCACTGATGTCAGTTTTGAACTTTTTTTGCTTCTGCTGAACGGGTGGATAATCGGGATAGGAGGCAATTTGAGTACCACCAAATCAACACTCAGCTCTGGCATATCATCATAAGATCATGTTTGACCATGCAAACATGTTTTTGAAGTCAAACATAGTTAGATCAGGTCGTCCCTAGTTTTTGCATCAGCGTGAATGCTTATTTTTGTTTTTTTACTGCCCAAATTAAATGGCTTGATTTCATTCAAGTTTGCTTAGGTTTATTCTCAAATTGTTCTAGTTCTCGGTTTATTTCCTTAAAAGATTCATTCTTCATCATATTCTGGCTCTTGATTCATTATTTCAAAATTAGATAGTGTTTTAGGATCTGGGCCTAAAGTCCGCAAGCATGTCATATTATTAAAGTCCGCATTATTAGAACTGAAAAAGAAAAAGATAAGAAAAATAGCAAAATCAGAAAAAGAAAAAAAAGACACTCATGAACGATGAAATATTGATTTTATTTCATTGAATTTGAAAAGATAGAAGGGTTTACATCAGAATTAAAGACAATAAAATAAAAACATTCAAATTACACCCTGAAATAAGCCAAAATGTAGAAAAGGCAGCAAGAAAGAACTACCAAGATTCTCGCCTGACAGGGAATGGGTTAGCCTCCTTGTTCCGGAGCTTGGAATCTGGTCCCATGTACTACACCTGGGCACGGCTTTGTGCCTTCCCCTGGCTGGACCATATTGGAATCATATAACATTTGTTTCAGAGCTCCACAGATCTCATCTATCTCTTCGGCCATAAAGGCTTCTTCTTCTTCTGCAACGTACTTTGATTTGACAAATGACCGGGAGAGATATGGGATAGGTTTTGACAAGACCCACCCGTTTTCTTTTTGTTTACTAGCCTAAGTTTTGTCAGCTGATGTAGCTTTCATGACCGATAAGATGGGCTCAGTGATGCCCTATATAGATGCCTCGACCCCCTTTCCAGGCTTGTACCCATTTATGATCATTTTGGTAGCAACCATAATGAAGCACTAGACAAACAAGGTTGAGTTAGTCGGGCCCCTTCTTCAAACTGGTCAACGATCACAAATTTAAAAGCTTGATACACGATATGCTCACTACCTTCCCTGGCTTCAAGACACGGGACTGAAGGGTCCCGGTAAATAGATTGCCCGTCTTCTCCATGGACAATGATTTCTTGATTGTCATGCTCAAAATTGACCATATGATCGAGAGCGGACGGAATAACTCCGGCGACATGAATCCATGGCCTGCCGAAAAGAAAATTTTACAAGGTTTCCATGTCCAAGACCTAGTCACCTCAAAGTCCACAGGGCCAATAGTTAAAACTAGATCAATTTCTCCAATTGTATACCTCTTAACCCTATCGAAGGCTCGCACATACATTGTTGGCCTGAATTCTTTCTGTACTAATTTCCATCCGCTGGAGCGTTAAGAGGGGACAAATATCTACCTGGAGCTACCATCTAGCATTACTCTTTTCACGTAGTAGACCTTACATTTAACAGTCAAGTGGAGGGTTTTGTTGCGTGCAACTCCTTCTACAGGCAAATCATTATTACTAAACGAGATCTTATTGACTTCGGAGAACCTCTCGGCCATTCTTTCCAATTGTGCAACAGTAGTTTCATCTGGGACATAAGCCTCATTCAAAGTTTTGAGTAACACCTTTGGGTGTTCATATGAGCTTAACAAGAGAGATAAAAGTGATATCTGGGAGGGAGTCTTCCGAAGTTGGTCGACTATTGAGTACTCCGAAGTTTTTATTTTCTTAAAGAGTTCCTCCGCTTCTTCATTGCTCACGGTTTTATTTGGTGGCATCAAGTTGTCCCTATTTTCTTTAGCTTTCCTCAACTCATCTAGGGTATAGTACCTCCTAGATCGAGTCATCTCATTGACGTCCCGATAATGTCTTTTCCTTTGAAAGTGAGAATTGTTTTGTTATAATTCCAAGGGACCGCAGTAGTATCTATGGTGCGGGGCTAATAAACACAGGCTCAGGCAGCCTTGGTGGTATTGTTGGGCCCCGTGCCACCTGCGATGTTCCCTTTGGTACATACAACTTTGGCACGTTCAATGTGATCTTTCTTTCATCCACTTTCTTTAGGACATTGAGGACGGTTCTTCTTTCTTCAATTCCTTTGAAACATAAGGAACCAACTTCTTTTCGAGTGGTGGCTCAACTTTAGTTTCGACAACCTGAGGGACCGGAGCCACTTTCTTTTAAATTTTTGTCGATGTTGCTGCTCCTTTAAGTTTTCCTCAAACGTAGTAATGGAAATAATGGCTTTCAGATCCGGGTTAAATTATTTATCATCACAAATTATACCAATAACCGGCTCGTTGTTGTGGGTAGGCAATGGATTATCAGTCATATTGGGAGCCTCTTCATCCCTCAAAACTATGCTTTTAGCTTCGATCAAATCTTCAACTAACCTCTTGAGGGTCCAGCAATATTCTGTGTCATGGCCTACCACCCCTGAGTGGTATTCACATCTAACTTCAGTCCGGTATGTCGGGGACTCAGGTTTTGGCCTATTCAGAGCCACAGGTTGTAGTAAACCCAATCAGATCAGCTTCTGGAATAAACTCGAGTATGACTCACCGTTGGGGGTGAAGTGATTTCTTCTGGGAGGCTCTCTTGGACGGGGATTGTACCGATGTGCATTTTCTGGTGGGCGAGGATTATAAGGTGCTTGGTAAGGACGATTATTTATAGGAGGTAGAGCTCGATTTTGGTTGTAATTTTGTTGTGGCCGTGTAAGGTTGTGCGTTCATCACCGCATAGGGAGGCGGTTCCACGGCAAAAGCAGCATCATGATATGCATGGTAGTTTTATGGGATTCAGGTGGCATATAAGATTGGTTAAATAATCTGCAGGACCCCCTCGAGCTTGAAGCCACTATGGCTCCCTCTTCTCTCTCTTTTCGATTTGCTAGACCCCCTGAGCCATTCAAGATGGTTTGTGATGTGGCTTTAACGGCTGCCTGACTCAATATCCTTTGTGTCTTCAAACAATTTTCAACCATTTCTCCGATCTTTATGGCCTCATCGAATGGCTTTCCTATAGAAGACATCATGTTCTAAAAGTAGGCTGTCTCTTGGGCATGTAAGAAAACCATGACCATCTCTGTCTCATCCACTTGAGGCTTCACACGTGCAGCCTACTCGCGCCACTTAACAACATATTCATGAAAACTTTTTGTGGATTTATTTTTCAAAGGATAAGGAGTTTTTTTCCGGAGCAATATCCACATTGTACTGGAATTGGTGGGCAAAATCTCTAGCAAGGTTGTCCCATATGAGCCAATGAGCAATTTTCTGGTCCATATACCATTCGGAGGCAATTCCTACCGGACCCTCAAAATATGCCATTAAAAGCTCCTCTTTTCCACCAGCGCCTCTTAGCTAGTTGCAATATCTTTTCAAATGGGTGATCGAGTCTCCGTGCTCGTCGTACTTTTTAAATTTTGGCGTCTTGAAACAAGCTGGCAAGTAGACAGAGGAAAACATGCACAAATCAGAGTAAGAGACACTATTTTGGCCGCTCAAGCCTACATATTCTTTATACTCTGCTCCAATCTTTTCATTTTTCGAGCCATTTCTTCTTGCTCGGGATTCTTGGCCATTCTTTCTTGTCAGACCTGAACTCATACTGTGGAGGTTGAGTGTGTGAGTCCGGGGTGACAAGCTCATGTCTGGTTGAAACTGTGGACCCTGGAATGTAAAAATCGGAGGCTCAATATACGGCCTGGATACAGTTTGTTGTGCCACGTTGAAGACAAGTGTTGCGGAGAACATTACTGGCGATGCCCTTGAAACCGGCACCAGGGGCGAATCACAGAAGGCATGCTTGGACCATTAGTCGGCATTGGGGGTACCCGCATGGGATAAACAGGTTGAACATAGAGGCGTTAGAAGCCCCACCTGATCTCGGGATCAACTCAGGGATTACACTTGGTGGTTCACTCTCGTTAGACCATACGTCCCATATCTCTAGCATGCGGAGGCGTAGCATTCTGTTTTCTTCAGCAGTAGCTGACTCTAGCTGTGGAATAACCGATGTTGGGCTATCCCCGGGGTTGATAATTGGTAGACTACTTTCGAAAGCCATAGGGACCTTTCATTTTGATCTGGTGAAGTATGGATGGGAAGCCAGATTACCAACAAAACCAACCACCTAAATAGAACCTAACTAATTGGCACACAAAACAACCTTGTTAGTTTGAGACATTTAACAGATAGGAAATCGCATGTTGGGATGCAATGCACCTAAACAGTTAGACATTTCTACCATGTGTTTGAACGGTCGCATGTTCCATCTTGGCTCTCTTTCTGCTCTCTTTAGGTTTTAACGCTCTCTCGTGGTCCTACCGATTTCTTCACTCTTGATTTTTTCCCCCTGTTTGGTCACTCTTTTGTTTTTCTAATTTGTTTTTGTCGATTTTTGTTTTTATCTTTTGTTTATTTTATTCTCACTCAAATTATTTATGGCTATGATCACATCTGATAAGTATCATGACGCCGCATGAATCTGACTATTACATAGTTCAGGAAATAATGTAAAAATAAAACAAAAAAATTTTGAGTTTTTTATTACAAAGACTCGAAATGACATCAAACACTAACTCTAGAAAGGACATGTAGACTCAAAAATACAATAGACTCAATGTGAAAACAAAACATACAGACTCGATTAATAAAACAAAACATACAGACGCGATAAAGAAAACTAGTACAATGAAAAATGACTCAAGACTTCCGAAGAACACTCCCATTGGGGCCCAAGGAATCATCTGTCTGCCAGCTCGACGTGAAGAAATTCTAGATCGGCCATGACCTTGTCAGCAAAAGCTATCACCAAGGCAAAGAACATAGCTTTAGTCATATCTTCACACTCGTTGCATTTCGTTGCGGTGTAGTCAGCTATTTCTTTGATTTTGAGCTTAGTAAGTATCCCGTTTCTGGAGCAACTGTATAAACTATTGTTCTCAGACTTCCACTCCTCACCCGGTCATATTGTTCTGGTTTTGCAGGTTTACTACATCACCTTCCAGCTTGTTGAGCAATGCATAGCAATGTTCCCTTTCTACTTCAAATTCCTTGGACTGCCGACCCAAACCCTCTTCCCGGGCACCCAATTCTTTCCTAAGGGCAAAGACCACTTCGTCGTGATGTTGCTTCGTCTGCTGTGACAACCTCACGCGGTTATTTATCTTCTCTTGTAGTTGGTCAATCTTTTCTTTGGCTTTTCCCAATGCCTTTTCAGTATTTTCAAGAGTGGCATCATAATCTTGCATTTTTTCTAGCAGACGGCAATAGTTCTTTGGTCTTTCTAGTTTCTAACCGGCACTTCATAGGCTTTCTTCATCTGTTGAAGTTGAGCACGGAGGACTTCATTTTCGCGGATTAGATTCTTCTTTTCACATTCAGCTTCTTGTGCTTGTAAGTATTTATCAAAATTGAGGTTTCAGCTTTTCTTCTAAAGCATGGATAGTTGCTTGGTATCCCTTTTCCTTTTCTCCCCAAGCTAACCGTTCTTGGATCTTATCATCAAAGGCTTGAACATGCAATCTTTTTGTGGGACTTTTGGGCTCAGGCTCATCATCTACGCAACACCTCTTCCCAAACCACATAGCATAACCCAGATCTACCCCACCCCTCGCAAGATCCGGCATCTGGGAATCATCTTTCGAGAAGCGGCAAACATCCAAAATTTGCTAAATTAAAGCCTTAGAAGTGGGGCTTATAGGTGTAGCTCAATCACTTGCACACTCAAATCTTAATCCTCAGGAACTACTAGGTACCTTCCTAGCTGTCTCAGAACCCTTTGTGGTGCATAGGACTGGACACTTCTCAAACTCAACAGCAGCAAATAACTTTTCAGGGCCGACGTGTGTATCACCTCTCTTACCGGGAGCCATCCCAAAGTCCACTCAATTTGACTTGCGTTTAAAGATTTTAGGAGGCATATCCTGGCTTTAACC
Organism: Nicotiana obtusifolia; assembly: GCA_002018475.1. Lineage (NCBI taxonomy): Eukaryota > Viridiplantae > Streptophyta > Magnoliopsida > Solanales > Solanaceae > Nicotiana > Nicotiana obtusifolia. The sequence goes on from MCJB01051874.1 coordinate 48,779, forward strand.
CCTTCTAGCGAGTTGTAATCTCTTCCTCTTTCTTTGTAACTCTCAATGAAATTACCTTGCTTAGACCATAGCTCATGAACTTAGGGTGATGTCGAAAATTACCTTGCACCCTTTGAAGAATTTTGCCCCGGACTAACACAGAGTCAATGCCTGATAGATGTATGAGAGAATGATCACGACAAGAGTGTGATGTTCTTTGGTAGTAAGGACATGTACAACCCTTGGATATGCGGGTATCAATTGTCCGCTCCGCATTTAGGAAGACCATAATTTCCAAAAATATCATTGTGAAGGTGAAGCTACAGTGAATCTTCCATGTGTCCTTGTTCTGCTTGTTGTTAAGGCCCTTTTCATGTATTTCAAATCCATTTGGCTGCTTGAACTTGGAGTACAAGAAGTAGAAAGTACAGCACCATTCGACTATGTTGGTCTTTCGGATTTGCTTACAGAAATTTAGAATATCGAAGAACCGATGTACAGAGAGAAACCTCGGGAATATGAGCTTTTGGTTTCTCAAATTCATGCCAAACCCAGAATATCCAGCTATCTCTTTTAAGGTGGGAGTGAGCTCAAAATTAGAGAAACGAAAGATATTGTGAACGGGACCCCAAAGATCACTAGTGCCTCGATCAAATCATCTCGTGGTTTAACTTTCATAATGTCCATGAGTGCTCCAAGGTGCTCGGTGACCCAGTTTTGCCCGTCTTGCCCCGAGTCATACCAACATATCTGAAGCTGAAGTAGAGCCTTGTCTACAACCGTCAAAGTGTGTTCTAGACAGTGCTCATATTGTACCTGTGGGTGGTTAAAGTTAGGATTGATACTAGTTTCAAAAGACAAAACCAATGCACTCTTTTTGCAAAACAATCTTTTGCAAATAACCCAATTTTTAAGAAAAGTCAAAGTAGATGGTGGCTATTTTTGCAATTGTGGCCAAGGAAAGGGTGGCTAAACTATGGCCCCTTTGTACTTACAAGGAAAGTTTTAGGGCCCGGGGGAGGACATTATGGTAAAAATAACACCCAATTGACAAACACGTCCGCTTTTGCGAGAACAGCCCTTTAACAATTTGAAGATGTTCTAAGACTATTCCAATAAAAACAGCTCGGGATTAACTAGGTCAGCTTATTTGTTTTGACACAAATACTGGACACATTTTTTTTTGGTTATTTTTGCAAAAAATAGGGTCGAACCCAATAAAAGTTGCCTACGTATCTCATGACCGGTGAGAATCAAAACCGCGTAGTTCGTAAGTTTTGACAAAACAGGGGAAACTTGACACTTAGAAAATTTTGGCACATTTTGAAATGACCTTTCTTTTCTTTTTTCAAAAATTCGACATAGTTTCTAAGTTTTTCAAATACTGAGATTTTTAGAAACAGAATGAATTTTCTCCCCTGCCTCTCATTCATGCTTTTTTCAACTTTTCTATCCCTATTCTAAAAACCGAACAACATGCAAATCAGATGCACTAGTAGCACGTAAGATGCATCAGGATAATATTGTAATTTTGGGTACACTTGTCCTGGACGGACCCAACCCTTCTGTTGAGTCCCCAAAGTCAAATGCGCATGATGCAAACAAACGGTCCTACTAAGAATCTGGCATGAGGCTATGTTATTCTAAGTTGAAATTCTGAGGATGTGTTTTAGACCTGGCTTACCCAAGAGGACAACCCGAGCCGAGGTGGGAGCAACGTACCGGGAGCACAAAAGTCTATCCAGCCTAGTCACTGAACTACTCCCGTTTTAATTGGTTTGACCTTTAACAGAAAAGTGCGCCACGCGCACGTGTGCATCATAAATTCAGAAGACTCAGAAGGGAGGCGTAAGTAGACAGTTTGTACAGTTCAAATAATATCAAAGCGGTAATTTGAGCGGCAATTAGCATATTAGACTCACAAATACAGTAATATCATACAATCAATAAAGCCAAGTATAATCACATTACAAGCTCGAATTCTGAACCCTGAACCAGAGATTCTGGGGTTCGATCCCCAACAGAGTCGCCAAAGTTGTCACACTTTTTTTTATGAGTTTTTTCAATTTAAGTGACATTATTAAAATGAAATTAATTTAATTTATTTTTATAAATTCACCAGTTGGAATAATTATTTACAATGTCCCAAATCACAATTTATTTTAAATCTCAAATCAAAATTTTTTTTGACTCTGTTAAAGTCTACGAAACACAGAAGACCGAGTAAGGATTTCTGCTAACCCGAAAGAAAATGCTAAGCATTCCCGCATTCCGTGATTTTAGCGCAATCGCTTTACAATCATAATTTAGCTTAATTATCTGATTATTACGTGTTTTAAACCTAGGTGTATTTTTACCTTTTACCGCTTTTAATTTACTTGATTATTAAATTATAGAATTAATCTTGAAAATAGATCAAGTGTGTATGAATCCATTCACACTTAATTATTTATTAAGATTGTTTGACCAAAGTCACGCGAACACGTAGCTTGATTTATTTTTGAGATCATAATTATGTCACGCGAACGTGTATATAATCACTATAGTAGATTAAAAACGCACCTAAAGCAAACTTAGGATGTTCATGAGCTATTTGCTTTCCTAAAATTTGAGATTACGTGGGACAGTTTGAATATTATGAAATGAATTATTGAGCAAGATGTGCAATTAGTTAAGCTAAGTTTGAATTTATTATTTAATTTCTAAGGCATCTCATCCATGTTCGTGAAGCTACAAGATAGTTTGTTGAAGTCTGGGCTTATTTAATAGCTACTCAGTTTTACGAAAGACAATCAACTAATAGTGAAGGGAAATTGATCACAATGATTAACATGTTTCCTTTTGCCTTCTTGAATCTGGTGAATCAGGTAAGAGATGCGAATGGGCCCAGGTAACAGGCCGAGCTGGCGTGATAGATGAGTGTTGGGTTCTGTAACCTTTGAATTTTAGGCCCAAAGTCAGGCCCTATTTTACGGCCAATATTTATAGATACTAGCCACTACTCTGACTTTTGCAACATTCATTTCTAGTTCTACGCACACATTAGGAATTGGCGTTAATTACCAACAGAAGAGAATCGTTGTTGTGTTTATATATGCATTCGAATGGCAAAACAGCCAAAATTTAACAATCATAAGAATGACTCGATATTGAGATTAGAATTGAGTTACTATCCTTATCCAGATCTTCATGCTATCAGAAAACTAACTGCGAATAAGCATCATCTCCAAAGCTTGCATTTGAATTTCACAACTAACTAAAATCCTAGAATTTACAACTAAGCCTCTTAATTAATGATTAAATCTGTAAGTCACAGCCACACAAGACAACAACAGCCTCCTCTTATCACCCATTACTACACGCGGTTGCATTTTTTTTATTAAATTATTATTTAACAGTCATTGTATACAAATCAGCAGTGGAACAACACCAAACTTAGCATAGAAGAAACAGGATTCACATTTCACATACTATCAATCCAAAATGAACATATTCTCGTTTGATTCTAGTTATGAACACATAATCAGAGGAGTTTTCAGTACCTGAACAGCAGTAAGAGACCTAAGATTAGCCAAATAAAGGCCAGAAGTAAATTCAGCAACTAGTTAATAGAGAACAGCAATAAAATAACAGATAATCCCAACTAGATCCAACTTCGAAGCCCAGAGATGCAGAGGATTTGTTTTGAACCAAATAGAAGCAGCTACATATTTCTTTTTATATTGTTTTTAATATAAAAATCAACCTAAGATCTGCTTAGAGCTTTTCAAATCTGGAATCCTGAACTTCAGAATTTTCACCCTTTTTTTGGTATTTTGGAGCGTGAGTGTATGAAAGTGTGATGCAGATGAGTGAGAGTGAATCAGTTCCTATATGGGTTTGAAGAGTGTCCTATTATATAAAAATGCAGAGAATCTTTTTCAGTTATTTTATTTCTTTTACATCCCTCTTCTTTTAGTTATTACTTCTCTTACCCCTAAAACCCGACCCCTTTTACTCTGTTCTTTTACAAAATAGTCCTTTCCCTATCTCCTGGAACCTTCCAGGTTGTTAACAGCAAATATTCCCTTAGTTTAATTTCCCAAATACCCCTTCAACTTTTATAATTACACTTTTTGCCCCCTGTTTTTATTACTTTTCCTTTTTAGATTTCTTTTTATCCAAATCCCTAAAATCCATGCTCAAATCAACAAAACGAAAACAGAAAGAAAACTGAACGACGAATCAAATAGACAAGTCAATTTTAATCAAACAAGAGTTCATGCTAAACAAAGTAATCAAGATACGCGTAATTGAATTTTTATACTCATTTATCAAAAAAATAAAAAAAAACCTGCAATTAACACTTAATCAATCTGAAACATGATTGACACCACTGTATTTAACAGAACAAATACACACACAAAAATGAAACAAGAAAAGAAGAAAGGGAACGAGTTATACCCATTTGATGTCGAGATGACGCAAAAGCGGTAACCTCAGAAAAAGTTCTGGCCAGTCAACGGCTGGTTGACCAAAATACGACCTCCGAGAAACGGAGTGAATCTTACATCAATGGATAGCTCTCATCAACAGCTTTCTACTGATGTAAGTCTCAACCGTAAAAGAGGACAGATCGATCGAGGAAATGAAGAAGGACCAAGTGGCGGCTAGGGTTCAGTTCCTAGATCTACAATTCGAGGGATTCATTGAGGTTTTGGAAGAAGCTAAATGTGGGATGGTCATGAGGAGAAAGCAAGGAATATCTGGTGGTAAATTGGGGCTAGTTGGAGGTTGGCCGCCGCCGTGGGCGAATTCCGGCGATGGCGTGTGGCGGAGGGTGAGAGAAGGGAAAGGGGGATGATCTGAGAAGGGTTTTGGGGGTAAGGGTGGTCGTTTCGGACACTTATAAGGGAAACACAAGATTAGTTCTCGATCATTGGATCAAGTGAGATGAAGGGCGGGGATTAATCCGGGATAAAACGTCGTTGTTAGGTATGGCGAAAGTCTGGACCAGGTGGGTTAACGGACTGGGCGGGTAATGAAAGAAAACTGGGCCGCTGCAAATGTTTGGCCCCTTTTCTTTTCTCTTTTTATTGGGTTTTCAAAGTTGGCCAATTAGCTAAACATTCTAATTAATACCTAATTTGCAAAATTAAACAATTTAGACTAACAATTGACTATTAAATGCATGAATTATTAAATTAAATTAATTGATCAATCTAGATAACTAATATATTATATATTTTTTTGATTTTGTGTTTTAATAAAAAACAAATGCAACTATATGCCGTTAAAAGCTAATGCTGCAATTAAAGTCTAAAAATGCTACGAAAGGTAAATTATTTTGGATGATTTTTATGATTTAAAACTTTTCCTAGTGATGCAAAAATGCAAAAATAATCTATTGATGCAAAATAAGCAAACAAAAATTCTTAAAATTCTACAAAATAATTAAAACTATTTCGGAATATTTTAGGAGTAATTTATGCAGAGAGCAAAAATTACGTGCTTACAGTTATCACTTAATTACATTCGCATATACAATTTACCATTTATATACAAAATAATATGATATACTCCAATTTTACTCATTTTTCTTCCCTCTTCTTCCTCCCTTTATGAAGCGAGAAACGGCAGGAAGATTTGCGATGAGTTTAAGCTATCCACGAGTAATTGAGGATTATAGTATATGTGTGAATGGTGTGTATTTCATGATTTATTATCTCATTGAAATCAACAATAGCAGCAGACGCAAAGGAAAAGCAATTAAACGAGAAAATCCGAGTCCCGATTTAATGGATGAGTCTATTGTATTTTTAGAACAATATATGAATGTAAATTCCATTGACAATCATTAAAAAGTGTTGAAATTTTTAATTAAAACAATCAAATATGGTGAATCGTTATTTATTTGGATTGAGTGTTGTTGCAAATGATTGGGGATATCTTTTGGAGTTTATATTTCAAATTTGAGCGATTTTGGTGAAGATTCGAGTTAGTTTTAGTTAGAATTTCACATTAAGACTTGAGGAAGAACACATAAATAAATTGTATATATTTTGTATGTCGGGTGTACAAACTGCAAAAAAAATAATACAACTAATATAATTGTAACAAGTTGTATATAAATTGTATGTAAATTGTAAATTTTAAACGGATTCTTTAAAAAAAGTTATATTTAAGTTGTAGATAAATTGTAGATTTGACCGAATTTGTATATATTTTGTAAAAAAAAAACACTTAACTTACTTTTCATAAATAGAAAAACTTAGACAAAAACGGATAAATAAGTTTAAAATCTCGTATATATACAAAAAAAGTGCCCAATATTTATGACAACAGTCGCAATCCAACAAAAAATTAAGCTGGAGGGATCTTTTTAAATCACAATTTAGATTTTGACTCTATTAAGAAAAATTTTGGGAAAATAGCCTGGTGCCAGAATCTTGAAGCACCAAAATTTTTAACGATCTCAGAAATGCTGAAAATTCTGAAAATCCGTTAGTATTTGTTTGTTAAGGTGATCACCCAAATTTAACTAGAAATTATGACGGTCGTCAGGAGCGTGCTTTAAAATTGACACTAAACTATATATTTCAAATCTTCTGTGACCGAGATCAAAAAATCAATAGTAGCACAAAGATATTCTATTTGTATCATTCGCCCCAAATTCAATACCTCGACCCGGTGTAATGACTAACAATTAGTCTTATGCGCCACTTTCTGTATTTTAATGATCACATTTCCATCTTAAAACAGAAATTTCCTGTAACATTAACCGTAGACATGGTCAAATTTTAAACAAAATACTTGATCGACAAGTACATAAAGTCGTTATTATTTTCCCATTTTTCAAGCAATTACCAGGAAACTCCCAAAGCATAATCTTAATGATGACAATTCCATAGTTCCCTTGCTTCCCAAGCAGTTCTGGTACTATAAATACCAGAAAGAATAAATAATGTTACTAAGCCAAAAGAGTTATTTGACAATATTAGTTCACTGTCTTGAAACAACAAAGCCATGGCACAAGTTGGACCCTGTGATGCAGAAACTTCATAAGGAGAAAATGAAGATTGAAACGGCCAAGAAGAATGAGGCTGTTGACGAAGATAACAAGACTTCTGGTTCAGCTGGGAGATGTTATTCTTGAAACTCAGTTATGCTACTAGGGAATTGCTTAGTTGTGCAACATGGGATAATACCTAGCCCAAGAATTGCTTTAATTTACTTCGACTTGATTAGCACAAGTATATGTAATGATTTCGTCCTAGAATTGTTGATTGTACAAATGATTCTTTAAATTTGGAATTTGGGAAAAGAAATAATCTTTCTTGTCTCATTCTTATTAATCTCCACTGTTGGTCACCTCCGCCTAGGTAAAGTTCCAACGAGATGGAGGTAACATCACTCAGCAAGGCAAGACAAAGGCATTGTCTGCGACTTCTGATCCAATGACCTCTTCCTTTTTCTACCTGCACGGGCGCCTCCACCTATGTCAATTCCAGGCACAGGTACCCACTCTCTTGCTGAGTCTAAGTCGTGATATCAAGTGGGTCTAAATCTTGCTGAAGAGAATAAACACGTGTCAATTGTTGTAAGAATAAGGGCAAGCTTGTTTCCTCAGACTTGAGTACAACAACAAAAAACCTAGTGTAACTTCACAAGTGTACGCAGACCTTACCCCTATCTTGTAAAAGTAGAGAGACTATTTCCGATACTCAAGGGAAAAGTGAAACAATACTAGTATGAGATGGAAAATCATATCCAACATAGGAGATAACTGAAACAATTTATATTGATGTGGTCGACTTGATGCCAAGCCAAGTGCATTGGAGCATCACCAAGGCAAAGTGCAGCCAGATTTCCGAGTACATTTGGCCTGTGAACCGTTCTTATGCAGAACTTGAGAATCCTTTATGATAACACCATAAAATCCCAAACTAAACGAAACCAAACAAATTACAAAACTATAGATTTTCTGTTTAATAGATTTTCTATTGCTTATGTTTCTTCTTTTCTTTATTTCCGAGTCCCTCTTCCTTGGTACTCCACCTGTCCACCACCACTACCACTGCTTAAGATATCCTTAAAAACGAACAATTACGTTCTTTGCATAAAGGTTTTCCTAAAAGTAGTGCATCAACTCCCTTTCAGCCCGCTGTAGGTGTATCAAGAAACTACATGGTATCCCTCCATTCTAAATCTTTTTATATCTTTTTCTTTTTCACTTACTTTTACTTTTAGGATACTTATTAATGCATCCAAAAGACTCTCCTACTGAAAAATATATAGAGCCATAAAACATAACCAAAGTGGAACAATTCCATTACTGGGTCAAGATGAATTACAAGATTGTACATGCACACCCTCCTTTTGTAGGGGAATCCTCCTTCAGCTTATCTGCGACAAATGTGTAACGAAAAATCATTCAGTAGGCTTTAAATTTTAAAAAGAAACAAAATGAAAAGAATCTCAAATCCTTAAATCATATAAAAAAATAAGTATAGCTTATCTTTTTCCTCTCTGTACCTGTCAAAAATATGACCAGGCAAGACTGACTATGCCACTCCAGACACACTGAAGTTTTCAAAAGGAAAGCTTCACAGATGTGTGAATATGGAACTGACCCCTAATTGACGATGGTAATCAGAAAGCACTAAACACAAAGCTGAATGAATGAATATACATCCTTTTTCTTCGAACTGACTTTGCCAGGTCAAATCCTCTGAAGTATTTCAAAAGGAACGAGCTTCACGGACGCTTAAATATGGAACTTACCGGATGGTAAGTGGAAAGCACTAAACACTAAGCCGTTCCAATGTATGTCCTATCCAATCATGTATAGTTTTAACAGACCTCAAATAAGACACTTTTCTTACTTCTCTGAATAATCAGAAAAGGAAAGGAGAAGAATCCCCTGTAGCTAGGAGCAAGGTAGAGGATGGGAGCGCGAGGTAGTAAGTTTGGAGAAAGTGCCAAAAGAATAGAATTGGAGTTGTCATCTAGCAATTAGACAAGCTAAAAGAATATCACTACTTCCTAACAAATTAGTATCATCTGCAGTGCAAAACATTGGAAAGAACAATAAAACAGATTGATCAAAATTGGACTGACTCAAATATCATCAAAACAAAAATAACAGAAAAAGAGATCTTTCAGAGCTATTTGTCTAATAGGTTTTTCCTTACCTCTCCTATTTCATATTTTATTACAAGACAGCTATAGATTTTTACAAGAGAATGTAAAATAATAGGAGGAAACCTAAGAAGTTACACTAACTGATTTAATCACGAAACAGAGCCAGTGACATGCTACTTGTGCTGCAGTCTTGATGAACTATTAATTGAAGTATTTTTGACTTATCAACACAAGATCGAAAAATAAAAAAGAAAAGAAGAAGAAAGCATGTGAACCGGGAAGTCTGGATTCACCATTGTTTTTGTCATGAATAGGGGGGCGTACAACAACATGCATAGTGATGACACCTCCTGGAACTTCAGCGACGGGAAGTCTGGATTCACCGACAGTTCTACTATTTTCAAGAATCCTTCCAGCATTAATAAGCTTCACGTCATTTGTTGTCCTTGGACCACTATCTTTATCTGCGCCACAGTAAGATCTTCTGTTAGCTGGGTTATTGCTGGTTAAAAGAGCATCTAAATTATGAGCAGCTAATGTAGGGTTGCAGATTCAGGCATCTTGGTATATAAAACATATGAGAGTTCACTGAAAATTTGAGTCTCAAATTAACCTTTTCTTCCTGTAAGTAGTGGGAATTATAGATTCTCTTTGGCTTTAGAGCATCAAAACAAATAATATGTGGATTTTGCTTAATCTAATCCATTTTAGATTAGTGACTGATAGCTGATGCAGATTATATACAATGCAAATGCAAATACAAATTCATAGTTCTAGAACTAATATTTTTGTCATATATAATATTAGTCCTTGAAGTTGGTTAACCATGGAGGGGAACCTTGGAGCAACGGTAAAATTGTCTCAGTATGCCCTATAGGCTACGGGATCGAGCCGTAGAATCTCCAGTGATACTTGCATCAGGATAGGCTGTCTATATGACAACCCTTGGGGTGCGGCCCTTCCCCGGATCCCGCATGAATGCGGTATGTTTCGTGCACCGGGCTGCACTTTGGAGTTGGTTAAGCTCATTTTGCTTAGCAATTGTGTTCGCATTTAGGTTTTTAAGTGTTGCATGCTCTTTTGATTGGTGGGCAGCTTATTTGTTTCAGGCCTACGGCAATTCCTTGCTGGCCCCTGTTCTATAGCCTGCATGAAAGCACACAGAAAAATGATATCGTCAAAAGTTGACTTGATCATACAATGAAGCATCCATTTTGAAGCCAGAAATGATTTAGAGTATTTAAGTTGCTCTACCTTTTGAATTTTCTAGTGTCTCTTTGATATTCAGTAGTATTTTATATATTGGTTGCTCCAAACACAGCTGTCTGAGCTTGTTAATATTCAGTCCCAAACTCGAACACAGGAAAATGGTTATTGTAGTTGAATAATGGAATGAACTGGGTCCAAATGGAGCGAAATGGATAGTGCATTCTTGGAATTGCAGCATAGTTATTGTTGTTGTTGTTTCCTCTCTGTTGCATCACTCTCTCACAATGTAGGCAGCTTCTTAAGCAGCACTACTCTCTTCATATCAGCATATGAATCCCAGTAATACCCTCTCATTTGCTATTTCATTTCAAACCTAAACAATCTACTTCTCTAAGTTAAAACTTCACAGTATTGTAGTCTTTGGTGCTCATGCTTATAAGATCTGAAGCCAAATCTGGTATTACAGCAGGTAAGCACCATGTCACCACATGTGGGAAAGCTTTTTGTGATGAGCAAATAGATTATCAAAGGGATAAATTTCTGTTGCAGTTACTCAACAAGTTTAGGATTTACATATTAGTGAATTGAGTTGCAAAACTCACAGCAGTCTACTAATTCAACAATAAATGGAAAAAAAGAAAAAAGAAATAGAGGCTGGGAAAAGATACTAAGAGCTGAAGAAATCAACTAATCCAACTCAGATAAGACATGCACAGAGAAATAAAATTTAAGTACCCGTGTTGTGCTATTTTAGTTGCAACACTCAAAGCAGTCAGCTAATTTAACAGTGAACTGAAAAGGAGAAACAAAGGCTGGAAAAGATAATCAACAGCTGGAGAAACCAACTATCCAACTCAGAATAAGTACTACGGTTTGAGCTATTTAGTTGCAAAAATCACAGCAGTTAAATTTAACGGTGAACAAAAAGGGAGGAATAGAGCTGGAGAAGATACTCAACAGCTGGAAAAATTAATTAATCAGAAATACTTTCTGATTGAGGATCGACCATGGATAAATATTTAATCCGTCTTGACATGTCCAATGAGAGAAGGATTCGATTTGCTAATCTTAAGCTAACTAGACTCTGGAAGAGCTTGTGAAATATACAGATAAGGAAGGTATTGGAAATTTTTATTTCATGCTAATTGAATATTTTCAATTTCAGTTATTCAAATGGGGATGCAGTTGTAAAACCCAAGGAGTCCCCTGGTAAATCACTAAAGCTCCCATTCCCTCTTTTGTCTTCATTAATCTCCTCTATTTACCTATTTCTAGTGGTTTACTATCAGAAATGCTCGCGTCCTATTTCTTTCCCACACAAATATTCGCATCAAACTTCCTTTGCAATAAAGCTTGAGATCTCATTGATTTAAAAGCTATCCTCCATCAGCAACTTTGACAAACTTCTAGAAAACTGACCGCTAATTCTGCCGTGGATCTTTTCTTCTTATATGCATCCTTTAGGGAATGGCAGCAATAGACTATGATAGCCACAAGAAACTACGCTATATATACTCACCATTGAGGCAGAGATCAAAATCTTCAATAACTAACTAAAAATCTTCTAAACTACGATATAACCATCCATTCTTCTTTCTCTCCAAGAGAGCTAATCTTCGTCTAGGTTCGTGCGGTTAGTGAGCAGACCCAGGCATCATAGAAAGACACAAATTGGGAGTTTCCCGGGCAATTCCACGCACGATAAAAGAAATTTCTAATGCATTCCAACTGGAGTAGCCCAACTGTAACAAGCTGACGCCTGACGGATAATTACTTCAGGAATGGTGCTTCGTTGGTCAAGAAAAAACTTTCAGCCTCCCAAGCCTAATTATGACAGGCTAGTTGTGGTACCAAAAGGGTGAAAACATAGATTATAGAAAGTGCTCGAATGCGGAACTATGACCATTACTCAATACTATGCATTCTTTCTTTACAAACCGTGCTGTTACTATGATTGAAGAAATGAACATGGGCATTTTCTTGAAGTAGAAACTCCAGTTAATGCAACTAGAAGTGACTGCCTATATAATCTTAAAACAGTATTGTACTAACCAATCAAGCATCAAAATACGCAACGAACAATCAACTAATGCAACAAAAGAAGCAACTCCATAAAAAACACAGGATTAAAACAAGTCTAATTTCACATAATCAAGTGTAAAGTCAAGAAATTAACAACCTTTGGGCCACTGTGCAATTAACTTTTCTTTGAGAGACCCAATAGTGGTGCTAGATGCATACTTATTTGGTCCAATATCACTGCCATCAGCTAACCTGAATTTGATCTCAACCAACTCTTCAACAGCCATTGTATAGTCTCTCACAAATGATCAAATCAACTACAAATTCTCATCTACAAATGAATTCCCACAAGGGTCAAAGTCTCCTCACTGAATCAAGAACATAGGGGAAAAAATGTCAAGAGCAAGGCAGATTAAATACACCTATAACAAGAAATGAACAAATGACTCAATTCACCTCAACCCTTTACAATTAGATCCAACAAAAAATCTTTTTATTCAGACCGACCAAAGTAACAAGAACCCAGATCACGATTTATTAGATTGTGAGAGTCTTGGAATTTTCAAAACTATAGTGATCAAAAAATGATGAAATAATGCATACCCACATGAGCTGAAAGAATTCTTGTTTCTTTGTTTGTGCTTTTAAATTGCTCGATATAGAAAGAAAGAAAGAGATAAAGAATCTAAAATGGAAGGGGTTGTTCCAAGTACGATTATTATAACCTGAATCAAACTGGCAAAATCTAATGATCTGGAAAACGACACTTCTTACTTTGGGTCGCTTGGACACGCAGTAAATTCACTACAAGACAAGTACACGGAAACGGGAATATTACAATCACGTCTCTTAAGTTTAAGCTTTAGCAATTCAACCCCAGACCTCAAATATAAAGTTTAAGAGCACAAAAAGGAAATCTTATACTCCCTCTCTCCTCAATTTACATGGAGGTGCTCGAAGTACCAAGTTAAAAAAATTTTTGATGTGAATTCAGGTGCAAATTCTTCAAAAAAATTAAAAAAAACTATATATTTAAAAATTACATAAAATAATTTTAAAAAAATCTAAAAGAAGTATGTCTCTCAGCTAATAACATCTTCATATAAAATGGAAGGGTGGCATTACAACATAGTACAAAATTAGAATACTAAACATTTAAATCATACTGGCATTGTTAAAGATATTCATTTTAAACATAGAAATGTCAAATTTTCAACAATTATCTCAAACATGGTCATATATTTCTTGCAACTAAAAGATCTATTGCTTGATCTAATATGATTATTAGTTGAGAAAAAGGCTGGAGGCATCTAGCCCAAACCTACTATAACAAAAAATCTAATATGACCATTCAGAGTGGCTGCTTCCAGTGTCATCTTATTATTTCTTGTCTTTTCTAGCAAAATTAATCAAATTATTATTATTAATTATATACGACAGATTAATCTGATAGACACATTTAATTGTTCAATTTTAATATTTTGGTCTCCTACTCTATAAAGTTTCAATCAAACACCTGACCCTCTCTCCTATCTCTACCTTAAACACCCAAAAGTCAATTCTTTCGCTCTTGGCTATTTCTTGAGAAGATATCCAAGATTGAATCAATTCCAATTCTTTTGGGATGCGAAATAGGTGGAAAAGCTCCCTCTATTTTCTTCAAGAAACAGTTGATGTAGTTAACATTTTGAGTGACACGACTCAGATTAGAGATTCAATGCTTGACAAGTTGATAAGAATATAGTGTGGGCGCGTGGATGAATCTATTTTTGCTATTAAAAAAAACAGCGAAAGTTCATTGTATTCTATTCTCTAGTGGTAATAGGCAAGGAAAGTCCTATCAATCACCACCTTCATTGACCCCCGGGACGGAACCGACTTTCTCTCCTTTGTTTGTAATAGGACTTGCCCAAAACAAAGGAATCTTGACATAAGAAGCCTCTAAATTAGAAATATTCAAATAATAGCTTGTTGCATAAGTGTAGGAAAACATCCCATAAGCCCCCTTGACTTCCGAATGCCTCCCTTAGCATGTGTAATTAGGAATGTGAATGTAATTTTTTTCTATCTCGTGGCACGCGTGGTTTGAGAAATGTTTGGTCAGAAATGGGCGTACCTATCCCTAAACTAATATTTTATATCAATGTCAAACATTTATTAATAATTTTTATTTAATAGTGTTTACTCGTAAAATAGTATCGCGATTTATAAATAAGTGAATCGATTTGATCCAGAAATAATAGATAAATTAGACATAAATGTAAGACTTAGCCTTGCAATTGAAATAAAACAGCAGATATCTTAGTCTCGGGCGCAGAGCTACCTGAGGCAGTAAGAACAATATAAATAAGCAAGAAAGTAAAATGTTGTTAGAGCTTTTGATAAAACATAGTGTATGCTTGTCAGAAAATTCGTCCATTTACAATGATGGTAGAGCTTATTTATAGTTACACCTAGGAAACAATTTCCTAGGAGTAAGCCCCTCTTAGATGACAATTATAAGGGTCATTGAAGATACTACGTAACGGTGGGTAGTGAATGCCATACTCTCTGTAATGGACCATGCACTCAATGCTATAAAATATTCTTCATTGAATGCTATCTGGTGGCAGACATTTAATTTGTCTTTATGAATATCATTCTCTCCGATGACAAGCGAGATCATTGCCTCCGGGGTCGTCTGTATTCTGTCTTCGGTTCCACGTGTCGTTTTCTCATGCGATCATTAAATATGAACATATTTTACCCTGTAAAGATAGTCCCCCTGCTTTCCAGTGGCATAACTCGGTGTCACCGGGAAGTTGGTTGAGATACCTTTTTTGGCAGAAATTCTCTAACCCCCTTCCAAAAAGTTTCTAACGATGGATTAAACGCACGTCCCTCCGCATTTAACGCCCCGAACACGCGTCATCCCATGATTTAACATCATTTTTGCCGGTTATCAAAGTAATTATGGTCACGATTTTAACAGCCTATTTTTTTACTTATACGCATCAAACTTCTTCATTTACACTTCATAATTCTCCAAACTTTCTCAAACTTTCTTTACTCAACTCGCCTTTTGTCTGCAACTTTTGTTTAACCTTCTTCTTCTTCAGAAAAACCCTTTCTTCTTTTCTGATAAAAATGGCTTCATTCTTTCATAAACCCTATGCGCCCACCGTGGGCCGTACTCAAATAGCTGGAGATTGGAAACAGATAAAATAAAATATATTTTGTTCCCCTATTATTGTGCGGGGAAAAGAGCCACTTAAATTTGATTGGGGACCTCTCCGACAATCAAGATTCTAGTATATCTATAATTCACCAAAATGTGGGACTGTGAATCATTGCAATAAAGCAGAGCCCCCAAAATGCTTGCTTTTCTCTTCTTTCTTCTCAAAAAATTTAGTCAACAGAGAAACGATTAAAGAGTAGACAAACGATTAAAGAGTAGACATTTTCTTTTAACAATAATCTAAATCTCATTTCACGTAAATACAATTATAATTGTGCCAATTATATTTTGGCCTTGCCAGTGGAGCAATACTTGGTAACACAATAATATTATCGAACAAATACTGAACATGTATCTGGTCCGACGTCTGTAGTGCAAGAGCTTTCAAAAAATATTCATATTGTCTTTAACTACCCCACCTGTTGTCTTAATTAGATTTTGAGTGTTAGATGTTCTCATGTTATTTCCCATGATATTAGAGTTAAAGTAAACTCATTTTTTCAATTATATATAGGACAAAGGAAAAAATTATGTATGTGCACGGTCAAAATCGACTCGATTAATACAAGGCAGATTGGGCTCGGAACGCGAAGAGTTGAAGGTTGACCTCGAACTTCATCAAAGCAGGACATGAGGTTAGAACGTCTGTCTTCGAGAACACTGAGCCCGTGATTCAGAACCGATCCTGACCCCGAACATGCTCGAGGGAAGATCGTCGAACCTAAATAACGGAAAGCTAGAATATCCGTAACAGGTCGAGCATCACGGCGGAAATCTCGGCACGAATCAATGGAACCGCTTAATTAGCAAATCAGGAAATTTTTTACCTTATACAGAATTGTATCTAAAGTAGGATTCCGGTACTATATAAAGGGGGGTCTAATTATTTGTACGGCGGATTTTTTATCTTATCATGAAAAATAGCAATATACTGATCTCTTTAGCGAGTACTGCCTGATTATTCTGTTTCTGACCCTAATTGTAACATCTCTTGACCCAAGCACAATCAACATACAAGGCCAACTCCGCCTAACTTTCAACATACAAGGCCAACACCGCCTAAATTGTGTGGTTTACCTTCATTTTTTATTATTAATCTTAATTTTAACTTGGTTTCTCATTTTTGTATCAAATTAGATCACATATCCTTAAAACTGCGAATAAATTCAATTGTTATCCGATTTTGATGGCAAACAGTTTGGCGCCCACCGTGGGGCTAAGAATAATAATGGTTATTTGATACAAATCTCCATAACACACACACTGCTTCACTCTTGCTGTTTGAAGTGTCTTTGATTCCAGGCTATAATACAGAAATGTCAAACTCTCAATCGACACCTCTGCACGTTGACAATGAATCCGATCACCAAGGTGAATATAACAACATAGCGCCCGGTAACGAGATCCTGATTGTAGCACCAATTGACACTAACTCACACATGGCTGTTGATGCAGATCCTCCTACCGACCCCGCAAATAGCGTTCACAGAGGAGTTTGATCGGTAGCTCGAAAACCCCAAAACGTCGAGGGGGACGGGATTAGCCTACGAGTAATCTTCGAAATGTTGCAGGCTCAACAGACGGTGATAGATCAGTTAAAAATGGAATCCATGCACAGAACAAGGTTGAGCTCAGTCCTTCCCTGGAAATTACCTGCAGGGATGAATCAGTCGTAGGAAGGTCGAATGAATACGGATCGGGGGTGAACCCCAAAATTATAAAAATGCTCGAGGAGCTGACAAAACGGATAGAATCGGGGGAGAAAAAGATTGAGGAAAACGACAAAAAGGTGAAAACCTTCAATTCCAGGGCAGACCAAATCCCAGGGGCAGCTCCGGTGTTAAAAGGCCTGTATTCCATGAAGTTCGTGCAAAAATCTTTTCTACCAAGCGCGGCTCCGAAGCCGATCCCCAAGAAATTTCGTATGCCCGAAATACCCAAGTATAACGGAATGACCAACCCAAACGAACATGTAACCTCGTATACATGTGCTATCAAAGAGAACGACCTAGAGGGCGATGAGATCAAGTCCATTCTGCTGAAAAGTTTGGGGAGACCCTGTCAAAAGGAGCTATGATATGGTATCACAACTTACCTCCTAATTTTATTGACTCATTTGCAAATGTTTGCAGATTCTTTTGTAAAGGCACACACAGGTGCCATCAAGGTCGAAACCAGGAAATCAGACCTTTTTAAAGTCAAACAAAAGGATAATAAGATGCTCAGAGAATTTGTGTCCCAGTTTCAAATGGAACGACTGGATCTGTTGCCGGTCGCTGATGATTGGGCTGTTCAAGCTTTCACTCAGGGACTCAATATTCGAAGCTCGGTGGCTTCACAACAACTGAAACAGAACTTAATAGAACCCGGCTATTACATATGCTGACATACATAATCGGTACCAATCAAAAATTAGAGTTGAAGATGATCAGCTTAGGGCCCCTTCAGGGTCCGTCTATCCCGTTAGAGCTCCTGACAGAGTCAAAAGGGATATGGATCGCGAACCAAGATCGAATAGGGATCGATATCAGCCATATCATAGGGACAAAAGAATCAGTGGATCCGAGCAGAACCCCCTAAGAAATGAAAGGAGAAATGACCGAGGCTAGAGCAGCTAGGGACTCATGACCAAAAGCAGCTTCGAAAGGCCCATCGGGCATAAAGAAGCACCGAGGCTATTAGAGTACAACTTTAATGTCGATGCTGCCACTATTGTATCGGCTATCGGTCGCATCAAAGATACCAAATGGCCTCGACCTCTACAATCCGATCCGACCCAAAGGGATCCTAACCAAATGTGCAAATATCACGGCACTCACGGTCACAGAACGGAAGACTGTCGGCAACTGAGAGAGAAAATAGCCCGGCTATTCAATAATGGACATCTTCGAGAATTTTTGAGCGACCGAGCCAGGAATCATTTCAGGAATAGGAATTCTGACAAACAGATGGGGCAAGAAGAACCTCAACATGTCATCAACATGATCATCAGTGGAGTCGATACCCCTTAGGGGCCGATGTTGAAACGCACTAAAGTATCCATCATTAGGGAGAAACGGACTCGGGATTACACACCAAAAAGAGCTTTATCTTTCAACGACCAGGACGTGGAAGGGATTATACAGCCCCTAATGACGCACTAGTAATATTTGTACTCGTACATAAAATTAGAGTTAAACGTGTGTTAATCGATCCAAGTGGCTCGGCCAACATTATTCGATCAAGAGTCATGGAGCAACTCGGTCTACTAGACCAAATCATTCCTACAGTCCGAGTTCTAAACAGATTCAACATGGCATGTGAAACTACTAAGGGTGAAATAACATTGCCGATAAATACCGCCGGAACCATTCAGGAAACAAAGTTCTACGTGATCGAAGGGGACATGAGGTACAATACTCTGTTCGGGAGTCCATGGATCCATGACATAAGGGCGGTGCCTTCGATGCTCCACCAGGCGTTGAAATTTATGACGCCAGACGGAGTTAGAACGGTCTACGGGGAGAAACCAGCCGCAAAAGAAATGTTCGCGATCAAAGAGGTGACGCTAGCACCTACAATTCCCTCATCGAAAGGCCCAGACCAAATGATCAAAGATAGGACGAAATAGCAATCACTGATACCGTCTTCGGCAGGTATGAACAAACAAGTGTATGTCGAGGACGATGATTATGGGATTCCCAGATCTTTTATCACCCCTGATAATTTCGATGCCACTAAATTGACGGTCGAGAAACTGGAACAAATCATATTGCGAGAGGACTTACCGATCGAAAGGTATACCTGGCACGAGGCTGAGCCCCGAGCGTAGGATAAAACTCATTCAATTTCTTATAACTAACAAAGACTGTTTCGCTTGGTCCCACCTCAATATAACAGGTATCCCATCAGAGATAACAACTCACAAACTGATCCTGGACCCGAAGTTCCATCCGATTAAACAAAAAATGAGACCCCGGTCCGAAATCAAACATGCTTTCATAAGGATGAGGTATCTAAACTTTTAAAAATAGGGTCTATTCGGGAGGTCAAATACCCGGATTGGTTGGCAAACGTAGTGATAGTCCCTAAGAAAGGGGATACATTAAGAATGTGTGTAGATTATAAAGATTTGAATAAAGCGTGTCCCAGAGACTCTTTTCCCTTGCCCAACATCGTCCTCATGATCGATGCTATGGCCGGTCACAAGACCCTTCGTTTTCTCGACGCATATTCCGGGTACAACCAAATACGGATGGACCCGGGTGATCAGGAAAAAACTTCCTTCATCACTAAATATGGCACATAATGTTATAACGTGATGCCGTTTGAGTTGAAAAATGCTGGTGCCACGTACCAACGCCTAGTAAACCGAATGTTCGAGAAGCAAATAGGGAAGTCAATGGAGGTTTACATTGACGACATGTTAGTTAAGTCCCTGCGAGCAGAGGACCATTTAATACATTTGCAGGAAACATTTAGTATATTGAAGCAGTATAACATGAAGCTGAACCTAGAGAAATACGCGTTTGGAGTGGGGTCGGGTAAGTTCCTCGTATTCATGGTATCGAATCGGGGAATTCGAGATCAGTCCTGAAAATATCAAAGTCATCAAAGATATCATGGTCGTGGATAATGTGAAAGCCATGCAAAGGTTGACGGGCGAATAGTCGCTCTGAGGAGATTTATTTCGAGGTCGTTCGACAAAAGCTACCGGTTCTTCGCACTGTTGAAAAGGAAGAACAACTTTTCATGGACCCCAAAATGCCAGCAAGCTTTGGAGGAACTCAAAAGGTATTTATCAAGCCCGCCATTGCTTCATACACCGAAGGCGGATGAATAACTGTACCTATACTTGGTGGTCTCGGAGATAGCGGTAAGTGGAGCCCTAGTTCGGGAATAACAAGGTACGCAATTTCCAATTTACTATGTCAGTAGAACCTTAGGCGAAGCCGAAACTAGATACCTCCACTTAGAAAAACTAGCGCTCGCTTTGTTAAGTGCCTGTAGGAAACTGAAACCATACTTCCAATGTCATCCCATATGTGCCGTAACGACTTACCCATTAAGGAATGTTATGCATAAGCCCTAGCTCACGGGCCGATTGGCCAAATGGGCCATAGAAATAAGTGGATACGACATTGAGTATCGACCTCGGACCGCCATTAAATCTCAGATTTTGGAAGATTTCGTGGCCGATTTCACACTGACCCTAATACCTGAGGTCGAAAGAGAGTTGTTAATTGACTCAGGAACTTCCTCGGGGATATGGACCCTCTTCACAGACGATGCCTCGAATGCAAAAGGGTCCGGACTTGGCATCATATTGAAGCCCCCAGCAGGTAATATTGATGTGCCGGAGAATTTCGGCACATTTGATACTAATTTCTTATATTTTAGCTTGTTTTAAATGCAATTTCCCTTTGTACTTATGTAATTTTAGTATTTTTGCAGCGTATGAGGTGTAAGGACCTAAGAGCATGGAAAAGAGTTCAAAAAGTCACAAAAATACAAGAAAAGAGCAAAAAGGCATCGCAAATGTGGATATGCTATCGCAAAACCCACATGCTAGTCGCATATTTCACACCGAGATCGCAGATCAAAACAGATTTCTGGGCAAAGTTCAACGTCAAAAATGCGGTCTCATCTGCGATCGCATAACCTGTTTGCGAGCCGCAGAAGTAACCGCAAACTAAACATGAAGTCTACTGAAGGAAGAAAATGCGATGCAAGATGCGGTCGCATAGATGCGGTCGCATTTCTACACTGCGGACCGCAAACCATGAATGCGGTGAAGGCGAAACTAGGGTTACAATCTGTGATGGCCATGTCAAAAATGCGGACCGCATGTCTGTTATGCGACAGAAATGCGGTCACATATTCAACCTGAAAGGGCAATTTTGTCTGATTTTTGTCCCGATTTTTAGCCCTCTATAAATAGATTTATTGGGGTTTAGAGGGCTCTATCTTGTCTGACTTTAAAGCTACAATACAAGGCATTAATATCCATCTCTTTTGGAAGCTTTTGGGTCAAGAATCGTTCACTTTGTAAGCTTTATGGCATTTAATATTCTCTTGCTTTTGTAGTTTAGTATGAGTAGCTAACTTTAAATACTAAGGTTGTGGACCCTAAATGCGTGTTATGTTAATGGGTGTTTAACATTGAATATATATATAATGGTTGGTTGATATTTATTTACTTCTCATTCTTCATTTATTGTTGGTGGTTGCAAACATTAACAAGTGCCATTAAATTCTTGCTTTGCTTGGGAAAGTGGGGTAGAATTTGGTTGAAGTAAATACCAAAGACTCAAGGCTTTAAACCTTGTTTAATAAAATCGCTTAGGAATAAGTGGGTTTTATTTGGCATAAATTGATTGTTCTTAATTGCAACTCTTTTATATGTGGAAAAATCATAAAGAGGAAATACTACCTAACTATTGAAAAATATTGGGTAGTCATTTAGACATCATTTGCATATCAAAAGGATCTTCCATTAGAAATATATCATATTAACACCGGTAGCATTACACTTCATTAATGGGGACAGAACCGTGGTTTCTTTAATCAAATTATCTACATTCTCAATATTTCAATTAGCCATCACCTAAAACCAAACTCAATTTATACTATTGTTACCATTAATACATACTCTTGTTACGGTTAACTGGATAGAATTACGACTTTAGTCGAGTAACACACTAGTCAAGTAACCTTTTCACACCTATTCCCTGTGGGATTCGACCCCAACCTTGTTGGGTTATTATATTTGACATCGACCGCCTTACACTATTTATTAAAGTGTAATTTGAGCGTATCAAATTTTGGCGCCGTTGCCGGGGATGTGTGTGCAATGCATAAGTAGAACAATGTCTCTGATGATGCCCTAAGGTTGAGATGCTTCAAGTACTCTCTAGCTGGGGACGCAAGGAAATGGCGTCAAAATATTCCCCCAAACTCCATTCATTCCTGACCCGAACTTGTCCGAGCCTTCTTGTCTAAATGGTTCCCCCAAAGTAAGAAGTCTGAGCTCCGGGATAAAATCTTTGTTTTCAAGCAAGTACCGGGAGAACATCTACATGAGGCATGGGATCGTTTCAAATTATATTTGGTGAGGTCTCCCAACCATAGTTTCCCGGATTCTATTTTGTTGGAGAAATTCCCGTATCAAATGAGGATTTTGAGGAAGCAAATTATGTCAACAACTCTCAAGGAGGGTATCAAAGGCAACAATACCAAGGTCAAGGACCACAAAATCAATGGAGGCCAAACCCGCAAGGGCAAGGCCACCAACAATGGCAAAATGACCAAAGTGGCTCAAACCAAGGAAATTGGAACAATAAACAACTTCTCAAACCGGAGTTCAAATCCCTATGTTCCCCCAAAGGGTCAATATTCAAATCAAGGTTCCTCAAGCGAGTCTAAGTTGGAAAGTATGCTTGAACGGGTATTGCAAAATCAAGAAAAATCCGACACTTCTATGAGGAACATGACCGAACTTGTTGGCTCTCATACCGCATCCATTCAAAAATTGGAGATGCAAATGAGAGACCTCTCTAGGGAGAAAAATCCAAAGCAAAAGGGAACACTCCCTAGTGACACAATTGCGAACCCAAAGGGTAGTGGGAGTGACCCAACTTATCATGTCATGGCAATT